>BCHZ01000003.1:946974-1227062 GCA_001599795.1 Exophiala calicioides
TATCTACCTGTTGAAACGCGGCCATAATGACCATATTTTGTAGTGCCAAGACAATGCCAAGGCCAAAAGGTGCCATCTTGGCTGCGAAGGAGATAACTACAAGAGAGGCGTGGTTGTGAGCTTAAATAGGAGTGAAGATGGCGCTAACGGGCTCACCTACTGGTACAATGATACTACCATTGGTATAAAATACTTCCACTGGTACAAAACACTACCACCCCATTAACCTTACAAATTCAGCACCCCTATTATGTACTACTAACCTCAGACTGGCAGTGGTTCGGCCTTGGCGCCAAGGTTCGTAGATCGTACTCTGGCACTGCAGTGACTACATTACTGAGCAGTTAGCTGGTGAGACTTACAGAATGCCATACCGCTCCACACAAATCGATCCTGACCATACGATCTGTCTATCCCACATCTTCCACCTTCATTTTACTCCCTCAAGGCCGCCTACAACGTGCATGCTATCCTCACCTCCTTCCTATATTACCAGGCCTCCACATTCAGAAATGCCAGATACGAGCTGGAAGCAGATGATCCCGATTCGTCGGCAATTCATAGCTTTACGGGCGTGTTTTCGATCCGTATGTCCCGTTCGAAGAGTAGGCCTCGAGTCAAAGAGCTGACAAAGAAGTCGAAGAAGAGACCGAACGCAAAGGGCGCAAACAGCACAGAAAGCACAAAGACCCTACAAGATTCTCGCACTTTGTTTCTCGAGTTACCAAATGAGCTGCTCTTCATGGTATCCGAATGTCTGGAAGAGGAATTTCAACTCACGCTCAGGATCTCCTGCCGGCGACTTCGTATTCTTCTCGATTCAGGTTTCAAATTATCACATTGTGATATGAGTACGAAGCTGCGATTCTTCAAATGTATTGAACCTGACTATCCGGAATATTTACCCTGTCACACCTGCGGGTTCATGTTCAAATGGGGACCTCAGAGACTATGGGACTATCGCTGTCCGCGTGAAAACAACCATTCCTTTGCGACTTTGCTGACGTCATACTCTTGGTTCATTCAAGGAGATCGGAGTATCTCGATGACGCGTGAAGTTCTCGACCTCATCTTTCGAGCCCACGAGCGAGGGCCACGATACGGTCTATCGTTGTTTTCCTTGTGTACGAGTGGGACTGATTACAATGGCATTACTCGAACACATGAGGCGCGCTTGGTGGACGGGCAACTTATGCTTGCCAGTCGCTGGGAGGTAGACTTGGAGTCTCGGCAGGAAATCACGGACAGAGCTCCTCCCCTCAACGCGGCCTTATGTTTACATGCCGAAATGAATGTGTTGCGCGAAAAAAGATGCCAATTCGTCGAGCAGGCTGTCGAAGGTATGACAGGCTTGGAGAAACCTGTGGTGTCTAAGTGTCCTTTCTGCGACAGTGATTACACACTACAGGTGCAGAACACCACGGGCAGCGGAATGAGGATAGTACTGAACATTTGGCGGAATTATGGGCGACCATATGGAGACAACCTGGCAACCGAGCAGATGTTTCACCAAGATCCACATCATTCTTCGCGGATCGGGGACGATGAACTTTCGCGGAGGGATCTACAGGCAGTTTTTGAGGCTTTCAGCGCCCACGGTTCGGCGGCTTGATAGTGGACGCCCCGGTCCCCTCCCCTTTGCTCAGCGCATCGATTCAGCGAGGAATTGCCTCCCTCAACTCATCTCTCTCCTCGCCGCTCGCTCTCTCCTCCCAATATTCAGTAAATGGCACAGTCAAAGCGGGGCACACGGCCCTCTCAACAATTTTCAGTATTTGCGTACCGAACCGCCTGGGAGCTGGCACGCTTTGTTGGAATGAAGACAAGTGGACCAAACCCATGGAGAAAGATAGGAATCCGCCGAATCCATTGGCCTGTGCTCAAAGGAGGGAGCGTGAACTACATCAAGGATTTCAAGCCGGTCGTCATGTCGTCCAAACACCAGGAGAGGGCCGGACATAGGCTCGCGTGTGTCGTACGTAGCAAGAGGCTCACATTCACCGACACGGCCGTGAATGAGTGGACGATTACAGCCACATACGACCTCACGCGCGTTGTTGCTGTTCAGGCAAAGCACTCCGATCTATCCAGGGGTTTCAGATTGATCACGGTGCAGAGGAGGAGGTGGAAGCTGGACACGCCCCCGGGTGTCGGATCATCATCACCATTCACGCCACTTCTCCTACCCGTTCTCAGGCTCTAGTCTGTATGAACTGATATCGACTTCTGCATTCGGCTTGGGCTCACGGAAACCACATCCTCCGCAATCAGCCTGGCCATCTTCTCCCGACAAGCCCCCACCCCAGCTTCGCCGCCAGGCCCATCCACACCCCAGCCCACACACCATCCTCTTCAGCAGGGCCATCAGTGCCTCCCCAAGAAGCTTGCACAAGAAGCTGCACGAACATTTCGCCAGTGGTATGCTGCAGGATGGAGGAGGATAGGTATGGGGTTGCAGCCATGACGGGTGGCAAAAGTGAGGATTTATTCGGCTGCAGTCCGAGGAGAAGATTTGACCCTAGCCAAGCGTGAGCAGATGTCTTTGACATGGCCCCCGGGATCAGACTTCCCTGGCCACAATGAGGTGGTGCTGTTCAATGGGCTTGTCTTAGTTTCACTCTTCGAAGAGCTACTCGTCACCAGCACTGCGTAGAAGTGCAAGCCCTTTGCTGGTGTGACCGGGTTGTTGAAACCACGGCCGCCGCTGGTATCTACCCCCAGGCTGGGCCTACGCCACAGTTAGCGAACTCAACGCGGAATGCTGCTAGTGACCGTAGGTATTGACGCGGAGCTCCCTCACTTCATCCAAGGTCCGTTCGTTGAGCAGAAGCAGCTGTTGAAGCAACTCATTCTGTCGCCGAATTTCCCTTGTCAGATCGGGATCTCTGCCAGCCGTCCAAAGACCTTCCTGCACAGTGTCACGCAAAGCAAACCGTATTGCATCAATAGTTGCAGCATTGAGACCGACCTGAGGCTCCACATCCCGCTGCGTCTGATGTGTGCCTTCTGCTGGAAACAACCAGCAGACAATTGGGCCGACAAGCCGCTTATGTCGAGCCCAATTGACCAGCCTGGCGCCCATAGCTGGCCCAAAAGGGGAGGCAAGTGTGGCAAGAATGCCGCCCGCTGGCCACAGGTGTACAAACGACATTGCTACGAATCCCAAAACGTAGTCTTGAGGAGAAGAAAAGAAAAGAAAAGAGGAGAGGAATGTCGGTTGAAAAGGACATGCAGTGCACCGCTGCTCTTTCCAAACTTGGGATGCTCCTTCCATCTTTTGGGGCAATCGTGGGTGTGAGCGTGACCTCTGCCAGTGTGCCCCACCTTCCTCAAGTATGGCGAAAGTATTCACGGCGCAACAGCGAATATCAGAGGCGAAGAGAAAAATCCCTCAGACGGCCATCACATGCAGAAAGGGTGGTATCGCGAATTCGAGAAAGCGTACAGACTTTTAGCACTGATCAACAAGGCCATCTGCAATGGTGCAGTAATTTGGACATTTCAGACGTGCAAGGCGAAGTGCACGCGACTGGAGGGTGTGAAGGAAGCAGCACGGAGATAATAGGCACCACGCCTTGAAGCAGCACAGAGGCGCAGACAGCGCAATCATGGAAACATGTTACCGCGTACCGCCGAGGGCCGCTGGCAGCAGCGGAACCTTTTGAGAGATGATCACCTTCACAGACTCAACGGCGGAGGTCTGGACCTCAGCATCTGCCAAAGTGGTCTATGAGGCTAAGGATATCTCTTTGGCGAGGTCGCGAAGTTGAGATTTGGTAAACTTACCGAGGACATGAAGAGCTCGACACGCAGCGACGTTGTGAGCAGCCACGCCTTTTTTAACCGCTGTGATTCGGGTATCCTTCAGCTAAGCGCGTTCGATGGATATTCGCAGGTGGCGACGACGGGTGGCAGGTCAGTCTGCATCTTCCTTAAATTCACTGGTGGGCACCACAGGCAGCTTTCAACCCGAAATCAATCTCCTTGTGATCATTCTGCGTGAAACCCTTTTGCTGGACCTCAGAATGTCAACATGCTTCTGACCACCGAGCCTCCGCTGGTCAAACCCGTCCAGAACCAACGTCAAACGATGAAAGCGGATGTCGCCTGCTATCAGGAGGATGACCAAGGGAAAGTTCGGCCCAAGAGAGCATTGGAGGGAGTCTTCGGGCTAGACAAGTTCGGGTGGCGATGTTGCAGGGCGCCTCAGAAAAGGCCGCCTGTGTGGGGGACGGGGTAGACGGTCGGATGAATCCCCCTGGTGCAAGTTGTCAATTTCGAAGCCCGGGCTTGCATTGGTCGCTTTGTCAAGCGAAGATAGGAGTTATGTCGACTGGGTGTCAAAGGGGCTTTCATTGGTAGCGTTGTCAGGGAGGATCGGGAGTAGGGTAAGGTGCAAGTCTCGTGAGATCTTGCATCGGTCGTGTTGTTATCGAGGGCCGCAAGGCGAGGAAATGGTTCGCATCCCCTGGGTGTCGTGGGCAAATTGTATTGTAACCAGAGAATTCACCCATTCAGTCAACTGACGTAATCGCGAGGTTCGAGATGGTGTTTCAAAGGCAGATTAGTAAAGTGAGGGTTGGGTATTCAGCGGCAGGTTTGCCTAGGGGCCCAGAGGAAGCCGAACAGGCTCTGTCCACCCTGTGACGGACAAAGGATCAAGTCGGTCAGCACCCATGTTCCGACTCGTAGGAGCGGGATGAAGACGAGCTGGTCCAGATGGCCGACAGGGGGTGACTGTGTGAGAAATAAGGATCAGGCCAATCTTGTTGGCAGACTGTGGGATATGGACGTTTGGGACGGAGCATAGTTACTAACGTCACGGTTGAAGCCCATTGTCGTTCGTTAGTAACTTGGTAAATCGTATGTATGTCTTGGCATGGGACATCTGGTTAGCGTGACCCTAAGCAACGGCAACTTGATCGTCACAGCCTTAAAATGAAGGACGCAAAATTCTGCTTGAATCCTACGTTCCAGACACATTCGGAACGACGACTGTCACTCAACGGGATCTACATCGGGCTTATGGTCTAGGGGTATGATTTTCGCTTCGCATTCATTGTATATGTGCCTGTGAAAGGTCCGGGGTTCAAATCCCCGTGAGTCCAGATTTTTTGGTGGTTTCGGCCGTACAGTCGAAGTTGTTTTTTTTTTGGCTCAAGGCCGTGGCGGCGACGACACTGTGAGAGGCCTGATTGGTGGGCTGAACCTCGGAGAGGGGGGTGTGGGGCGCAATCCCGGAAATATCGGGCCGGGAGAAGCCTTGGATTCGGCCAGTAGACCAAGATGTGTGGAGAACGCGGGCGTTTGGAAATGGTAGACCAAAGTCGACACAGACAGCAGATTGCTTGCAGTAGAGCACAGTGTTGGGGGTAAGGGCGGCCCTTCCATTTGCAGAAATACATAAATACAAAGCTAGGAAGTGGAAGCCACAGCCGACGACTAGGAGAAGCCCAAAGGACCCCTTTCGACCAGTCTTTCTAATGCATCATCCTTGAAGTGCGGGCACCGGCACTTTGTTACTGATGACCTGATGGAATCATCAACCATGACCACCGAAGAGGCCAACACGGGGGCTCATATACCAAGAGAAAACTCCACGCCGACGTCGATGTCTCGGGCCATCTTGACAATTTTGGAAAAGTCCACGGCCTTCTCGGCTGCCTCTTGTAGATCGGTCATGGAGAAGATCTTGAGACCTGAGTTATTCACCTGTACAGAGAGCGAAAATCAGTCAATAGATTCCAAAATGTCAGACACATACTTACCAACTCGGCGGCTTTCTCCATGTTGGTGCCTTGCAATCGGCACACGATAGGTAGCCTCAGGTTCATTTGCTGTACCACGTTGATCAAACCCTGGGCAATGGCATCGCATCTGACGATACCGCCAAAGATGTTGACAAATACCGCCGTGACCTTGGGGTCGCTGGTGATCAATTCGAAGGCAGACTTGATGGCTTCTGGCGTGGCACCGCCACCGACGTCCAAAAAGTTGGCGGGGGTACCACCGTTGAGTTTGATGATGTCCATGGTCGCCATGGCCAGACCGGCACCATTGACGAGACATCCAATATCACCGTCAAGTTTGATAAAGTTAAGACCGTGCCTGTCATCGAATCAGTGTATGTCCTCCAAGGACCTTTAGTAGGCTTACTCTGCAGCCTTAACTTCGTCGGCGTCCTCTTGGGAGGTGTCTCGCCAGCTGAAGACCTCCTTCTGTCGGAATTCGGCATTGTCATCGAAGCCCAACTTGGCGTCCATGGCCAGGACTTGATGGTCACTGGTCTCGCTGAGCGGGTTGATCTCGATCTGCGTAGCATCCTTGTCCATGAAGACCTGGTATAGTTTCTGGATGGTGTTCTTGGCATCCTCAATGCATTGCTCGCTGAACCCAACCTCGGTGGCAATATTCCGGGCGATCTCGTCTGTGACACCAGTGTGGATATCGATGGTCGTGGTGAGGATGGCGTCAGGGGTCTCCTTGGCCACAGTTTCAATGTCCATGCCACCCTGCGAGGAGGCGACAATGACAGGCGACTGGGTGGATCGGTCCATCAGGATGGCTAGGTAAAACTCTCGGCGGGCAAACTTCCGTTCGCAAATATAGACCGAATTGCAGATGCGGCCTCGAGCACCGGTCTGCTTTGTCACGAGTTTATGGCCGATCATCTGGCCAGCAAACATCTTCGCCTCCGTCGGCCTGCATGGCATGTCAGTGATAGGGTCTCGGTCGCGGGAATGTGGTGAAAGGACGCATACGAATAGATGACCCGGACACCACCTTTTAGACCGTTGTCGAAAGTGCCTTTGCCTCGTCCACCGGCGAGGACCTGTGCCTTGATGACCATGTCATCTCCGCCTGATTGAATTGAATTAGCTTGACTCGGGGGTTCAGTCGAATACAGTGGCAGCTACCAATCTTCTTCGCAATTGTCTCGGCCTCCTCCGGTGTTTTTGCAACCTCGCCATTGGGAACGCCAATCCCGTACTGCGAGAGGTCAGAACGAAGGTCGGTGCTGCAGCTAGATGCAAGAGGTCTTCATACCGATCTTAACAGGTTCGCGGACAGGTATTCGTGGATACTGAGGCATCTCCGTTGCTGGATTGAGCTCCGCGTCGGGGCGGCCTGTTGAAGCTGGCAGTCAGCACCCGATCGAACAGCAACGATCTGGGGACGACAGATGTGACTTACTCTGACAGCCTGGAAGGCTGGGCCCAAGCTGCGACGACCCAATTTAAACATCTCGTCCACGGAGTAAACAGATGTGCTTCGTGGACAGTGAGGAGATTGAGCTGCAACTTGCAAGATATGGGGAATGGGGAATCAGGGATTAGGCGCAGGGAGAGCACAGCAACCAAGCAAATCCCGAGCCATGCCCAAACCAAGCAACATCAGCCGGCATGTTCTTGGCAGACCTCCAACGGTAGAGTACGTGACCGTTGGCGTACTATGAACGGTGGAGTACTTTACACATAGCGTATGGCCGAGCTAAGTACGTACCTCGGTACTCCATATGGAGTACATAGATGTGCCTTATCGCATGCTATGTAAGAACAAATATCCGTACAGCAGCTGATTGCATTTAATACTTAATTCCCAAGTAATATTCTGGAAGCAGACCTAATTCTGAATTCTGTCATACGTTTGACCTTCCTGGCCATCAAGCTAATGATGCCGCTATTGTGAAATGAAGGTCTGGTTATCCCCAAATCCTAGTATGCCGTAATTTGGGCTTCGGCCTGCTTTAGCCGTGTTTGACTGGTATGTGCACAAACGACACGCTACAGGCCACGGATTGGCTCAGCTGTAAGCTGTTCTTAATAGCTAGATCAGGAATACTATTGCATCCGTTGGGTGCATTTGCGTCCATGTCATGTTATCAACCAACAAACGACCTAATCGGCTTCCTATAAAACTGTTGTGAGCTGCTGGTATTCCGTCCTCTTCAATCTGCAGTGGTTTCGGACAGTCCGTTTGAAATAGTCTCTCTTTTGACGACCTGTGTGATGCGAGCCTGGAAGGCGCAGCTGCAATTTGATGGAGTCGTCTGGTGGGAGCCAGTGATTCTGCAACGAGGTCTAAGACTTGAGACTCAGGGCTGTCTTGCAGGCTATCCAGTAGTTTGCAGGTCCTTAATGCAAGAAGAGTGACAGAGCCGGGACCATTCACATCCATTCCTGCACATATTTGCATCAACGTGACTTCAGATCCAACTAGCTCTTCGCGAGTGCATTGTCCCCGAAAATTCAAGTTGCCCATATGTTGACCATTGGGAGTTAAGATGCCCATCTCGCCTGGCATGATCTCTTCGTCTTCTTCTGCAACCACAGTGAGTTTCACTGTCTTTGATCTGACTGGTAACGGCACGAAATTCAGGATCTTGATTTGATGCTCTTTTGTTTGGCATTGGCAGCATGTTCCCAATTGATCACTAGGAAAGAGATCGATAAGCCTGCTTCCGTAAGAAGGAGGCTTGTAGATCTTACATACAGAGTGGACATAACAGTGCGGAAGGACTGTCATTTTTGTGAGGCCGTCATAGCTGCACCATACCCAAGACGGGAGAACAGCGACATGTGGGCTTTTGGTGCACATTCGACGCTTAACCAATTGATCTGTGATTATGCGAGGGTCTTTCCAGGTAAGACATTCCAATAGCATTGAATCAGGGCAGGCACAGATGGATCCACCATTGAAGAGCTGCTCAAAAAGGGTCAGCACCCCCTGAAAAGCATTAATAATGTCCTCCTGATAGGAGAGGGCCCGCGTGTTGTATTCTCGGGTTGCTGCTTCAAAGATACGACAAAGCCTGGCAGGGTCTTTGGTCCTCCGTATTTCAACCAAACTGGTAATATAGTGAGATTGCGAAAGACTAGACAGACTGGCCCATGTCTCGTGACCGGCCCCCTGTCCTTGGTGATCAATACGAGAATCTCGAAACGTCCACTCTGCGCAGTTATAGAAGAGCTCTTGTGCAGTGAAAACGAGAATGCGCTTTGATAAGACCAACTCTTGATATGTCCAGGCTCGTTCCATGTACCGATATCTCTCAAGGATCGTGCCGAAAGCTGGAAAGCGTAAACCTACGGCTAATCCGTCCTTGATCTTGACTTTTTGGCTTGGAAGACGTGTCCGCGGAACAGAAACTCCAGGCAGAGGTGTATGAGAGTTGAGACCAGAGGCTGAAATGATACACACATATGCATCATTATAGATCTGATATAGATTACCAATTTGGACTCTCTTTTCATCGTCGTCATCTTGCGCAATGCAAATCGAGTCAATCCAGAGATATTTGAGATTAAGAGCTTTAGTGACAGTCATCGCATCCTCCAAAGTGGCAGGCATCGTGTTTGGTAATGGATAATAAGCATTCCCTTGCGCATCTTGAGTCCACCTATCACTACTCTGAAGGACGCAGAGAGAATAACCGGAGCCACAGACATAGCTTAGAGCGGCATATTTTACATCGCACCTCTTCGAAAAGCTGACAACATGTCGTTGTGCGACGTCAATTAATTTGATTGGGCTGCTGCTGTCACTCCCATGAGAAGTGTTGCAAGATTTGTGTTCATCAAAGCAAATTTGCAGCCACTTGCGGCAATTTTCGTAGTCAATATGTCGAGGTGGTGAACGATAGGTGGATAGATCATTATCAACCAAAACTAAAACCGCTTCTCCTGAAGCCGAAACACCTGACGGGGGTGATATGTCTTCCCCATTGAAGATCGTCCCTATGCTATGGGGCGAGTCGAGATTCTGTCGTCGAGTTGAGATGCTGAGGTAGGAAGACTTTTGCGTAGAAGGAGCATCATCCTGAAGTCTTAGGTCGCTAACCTCCAGATGTACACATTCATGAGACGTAGTGTCTTTGTGATTTTCTCTTAACCCATCATCAAAAGGTACGACAATGGAAGAACAGAGCGAACAGCCCGAATCAGCACGTTCTTGAACTGTGGAACGATGTCCAAGACATACTGTCTCGCTAGACGCCTTTCTGAAGCCCGTCTTCTCGCTACCGAGGAACATATACTCCCAACTAATTGCTGCACATAAATGGCACAGTTTTGGGTCTGGAGGGATCGACTTCAGCCTGGAGATTTGCCCAATTCGTTCTTCAGTTGATGACTTGAGTATGCCAACCCACCGGTCATGTGCCTGCTCTTTCTCCAAATAATGTAGATACGCATGTTCATCCATTTTATGATAGTATTGAAGGGAGGACTGGTCTTCTTTCTCTGAATTTGTACAAAAAAGTGAAGTAAGATGTTAGGCGTTAGGCTGACCGATTGCGATGAGGAGTTGCCTTGGCAAGGAAGGAGTAATACATGGCGTTACGATCTTGAATCGAAGATCCAGAGCCTTCGAATCCCACCAGCTTGCAAACCCTACAAACAGACCAAGCGTAGCATTGGTCACGTGAGTACTCACCCTGAAACGAAATACTGTTGAAGGATCGGAATCGGACGTCACTGCATAAGTGTGTGGATGGAAAGTGGCGTCTGCATTGCGCATGGTCGTGAAGAGCTGAGCAAATAGGCAACACCATCAAAGCGTGAAAGACCGCGTAAAAGCGGCCGTACAACTGAGTCTCTGTGGCAAAAGCAATGGAGCAAACGTGCGATGCAGAACCGGGATCTGTAAACACGCGAAGGATGTCCACGTGCGGAGTAATATATTATGATTTGAAGTTTATTTGAAGCGGAAGCAAGTTTTGCAATCGACTGTACTGATCACATACATTCACATTCCATACTTAGCCGTTCGCAGACATACCATTCCCACCACAATTGCCCATCTGTCTGTTGAACCCAAGCATTCAAGCCGGAGTGAGGCACACCTTCGTTCCGTTCCGGGAGCATAGAGTCAAGGCCAGCGATTCCTCCCACGGTCCTGGGTCTCGACTCTCCAAGATTCGGAACTCTTGGGCCATGCGAACGACAACATAGGCAACCTCAGTCAGCGCATATCGCTGGCCGAGACAAATGCGTGGACCGCCATTGAATGGTAGATATTCCCAGCGTGGCAGCAGCCGTCCACTCTCCCAGCGCCCTGGACAGAATTCGTCTGCATCTGGCCCGTACAAATCTCTCCGTCGATGCATCGCATATACGTTGTAGCCGACTCGGGTGCCCTTAGGCACAAACAGCGGTGAGAGGCCATCCTTTCCTCCTCCAAGCGGCAGGACAGTATCTCGTACAGCCTCGCGTTCGTTCCGTGGGACAACGGGATGTAAACGTAGTGCTAACAAAGTTAGTGGGAGTTTGACGGTCCAAGGGGCGTAAGGTAGTAAAGCGTCATTCTCACATTCATTTATACAGCACTGAACATATTTGAGGTTTCGAAGCTCTTCATAAGTTGGTGCCCTCCCCTGTAGACGAGCTACTTCTCTACGCAACTTGTCCCAACTTGCTGGATGCTTGGCCAACATGAAGAACAGATTGCTGAGCAGACTCGCAGTAGTGTCACGGCCAGCCAACAGAATATTCATAAGCTCATCCAGAATGCGTTGCTTGTCAGAGATGCGCGACGCTAACTCGTGAGAAAAGATATACTTCTCGGGCTTCGTCTCAGGCTGTCCTTTCTCTTTGGCTTCCTTTCCGCACTCAGCGGCGTAGAGCGCTTCCTCGACGAACTGCAGGGCGAACTCCCGGCAGATGCGATTGCATTCGTCGGCCTTCCGGTCGCGGTAAAATATATTCAACGGTCCAAGAGTGGCCCGCATTATGATGGCATCCTGGGCATAGTTGAAAGCCTGGGCAAACCCGAGTTCCGGCTGGGTCATCTTCAGACTACCGACCGACTGTCCGAACAGGAACTCCGTCGCGGAATCAATAGTGTATCGGAAAAATAGATCCTGCAAGTCCACTACTGTCGCTCCATCACGCGGAAGCAATGAGAAGAGGTCATGAATTAAGTTCTCAAACGACGTCAAGTCGGCTAACTGGTCACGGGTAAAGTTGGGCCGCAAGAGGGCGCGCGACGAGGCCCAGTGGTCACCGTCGGTGTCGAATATGCCTGCCCCCAACAGAGGGCCGAACGCTTTAAGGCGGTGGCCAATACCGTAATCTTTGAAATTCGTCGATAGGACTGTTTTGATATTCTGCGGCTCTGCGGTTAAAATTAAATGATGGAGGAGCTCCTTTAGTGCAAACGTGTTTCCGTAGATGCGAAAGCGCTCGCAACTCACTTCAAGAAGCTTATGCTGTCGGAGAGCGCCGACGATCGAAGGTAGGGCGTCGAGTCCCAAGAAGGGATCCTTATTGAAGGATCTCGCTACTGGTTGGCAACCATGGCGGCGGGCGAACTGACGGCGGATGAAAGATCGCCTGATGAAGACAAATGCGATAGCCACCAGCACGGCGGCCAGCACCCACATAAGATTCGGATGGGAACTCGAAGACATTTTTATTAGGTTTTCGTAACCGTGGATAGAGGTGAAAGCGTGGGATTAAGGCTATGAAGTGGGAATGAGGATTCCTAATATGCAGGTGCTCAGGAGACATACTAAAGAGTAAGCGTGAAAGAGCGTCGCCGGACATGCCGTCAACCGACTTAGTTGGTTGTCTGTCGGCTAAGTGCGGATGAAAGAACCTAGGCAGCACTCTCACGTGTCATACATAGGAATGAATACAGGGCTAAGAAAACGGACCCTAGGCAGTAATTGTCCAAGGATGCACCCGGATCACGCAAGAGTAGTTGCACTCTCTAGAAGCTAATGACAACCCGAAGGTCTCTACGAGTATCTACGCGGCGCCTGCCCATGCTTCCAACTTCCTAATCGTCGCTGAATATTTTACACATTTCTCAGCACGCCAATACTATTTAGAATTATGGAAATGTTCGCATTATCCTGTAAGTAGGACTGATTTCTATCTAGGGATTTTGTGCGATGGCCATGGCCCCCTCGAACCTTCCTCGGTCCTTTCTTTTCAAGTCGACGTAGGATACGGTGGAAGTGTGACGTCGATTGGCGCCGCACTCCGAGGGCAGACACAACCACCGTTCGCCCCGCCACTCACGCTGGACAACGGTGGCACCGTACAATGCGGGCTGGGCGTCCACGAAGCCGCCGAAAACGTTGTGGTTGCGTCAGCTGGGCTGATCGTCTCCGCTTTCACAAGCACAGGAATCACGGCGCCCGTGTTAAGAGAGAATGGGATGTGGCCCAACACACGCAAGACCGAGGCTAGCTCGCCGGAGTGCGACGTGAAGCTTAGGTAGGTCGAGTTGTCGGAAGAGAAGATGTCGTCAAGCACTGTCTTGGACCGGAAGTCCTGAGCGTCGTTAGTCTCGGATGTGATGCCTGTCCAGAGCTGGTCGTCTTCCGGGAACCCGGGCTCGAACTTATACGACGGGAACGAGCGGTGGATGAATGTCTTGTTGCTGCGGCGGTCGCACGTGTGCTCGGAAATGCCCTCCCTCAACAAGGCCTTGATGGTCGGTACAAAAGGGTGTTTGGCCGGCAAAGGCAGCCCGTGGAAGGTATAATTGGCCGTTTGGAGACACCGGTACAGTGGTGAGACATAGTAATTCTGTGGCGTTGGGATCTTCTGGATCTCGATGCGAGAGCGCCAGAAAGCGTTGTTCGCCAGTGCCTGTTTGACGCCGCTGTCGTCGAGATGGGCGTCCGACCACTTCGCTGTCTCGTTGCCATCTAGGAGCGACCAGTAGCAATTCCAGGCTGGGGTCCCATAGTACGACTCGGCGGCATTGTGCCAACCTTCCCCATGACGACCCATGAACAAGAGCTTGTATTTGATGTTCTTGGGAGCTTTGTCATTAAGCGAGGAGACTAACAGGGCAAACTTCTGCCATTGGGTCAAAGACGCCGCGTTCGACGGGTCGCTCGGATAGCTCTGGTTGATGAGGCCAAAGTTGGTTGTTTTCTGGGAGGTGCCATGAGCGGGCTTCTCGTCAGCTGGGAACGGGTCTCACAAAGTCAAATGCTGTGGCATTGGTTGCGTTGTTGTCCTGCAAGAAGTACCCGGGGACGGCGGAGTATTGAATATATGAAGCTGAGGTGGCGATGCCACCGGCAGCACCCGCGAGCAGCAGGGAAATTTCGAGACGGACCATATTGAGATGCTAGAACGGAGGACAACAGAGAATTCGCTTCAGGAAGAGGATCGGGGAGTGGTGTTAGATCATGTTCTCGGAGATTGTAGCCTACCTTTATAATTTCGAGAGCTTCGGCTACACCGACTGATGCTACCTCGTCGGTCAACGGTCTCGCGGATCATCCAAGTTGGTTCGGGTTGCAGCCAAAAGACGTTGAAAGAACCAATCAGGCGTCAATGTCAGAGGGGGTGCGCGATGCAGCCAATGAGGGGGGTTGAAAATCCCCCGCAAAACCGAGGGGATATTCCTCCTGCGGCGGAACTCCTAGGTATCCCATAATTGGACGTGCCGTGTACCGGTGGCCCTTCGACTCACTCCGCTTTGGCATCCTTGACCTCTTGATAGGCCATCATGGGTGCCATGTGGTTTCTAGAGGTGCGAGCCGTGAAGAGACGGCCGAACATGCTGGTCGGTTGGAAGAGATGTTGGATGGCAAACTGTTGGTCTATTTTATACTATATAATGAATCATTATAAAAATGGTCGGTTTGCTACCAGAAATTCTGTTACTTGCTCTTTTTTGCTTGGACTTTGTCGGAGAACTTTGTGACTCTTACGCAACATTATATTCACTCAACCACTCCGTCTTGAAACATTCCGATCCTAGAGTGAACTGGACAAAATGTTGCGTCGTCATTCTCGGTCATCGAATGATCAGAGATAAAATGCCCAACACCAGAGGTTCAGTGATGAATCCAAGGGAGACGAGCTTCTACTTCTCTACCTTATTAAGCTCGGTGAATTACTGACTGGGAAGAAGATCTATCAATAGTAGGGTGCCCTCTCAAACCTGCAAATCTGACTGGCGACTCTGGCCACTGGTAAGAGAACCGCTCTTATGTCTAGTGTGGAATGTTGGGTTCTGATTACCATGAAATCCTAGCTCGGAACGCAAAGAACACATCTATCGTTTCTTTTTCTAATGATAAGCGCCATAGCTCGGCAGAAATGGTACTAAGTACACTGCTCTACTTGGTGCCAGACCTTCTTCAACGAAACGTTGACGGTAAATTGACTGTTTTGCAGAAGATAGAGCAATGATTTCAACAAGACAATCTATCGAGCGTAACATAGGCAAGTGAGCCTCCTAGGATACTGTACACAGAGACTCATATCTAAGAAATGAAAAACTGATGCTGCTTGCGTGACATAAAGTGCTGAACCAATATGCCAATCCCCTGAACTAGTCCCCCGATGTAAAGAAAGTGTGGGAATGGCCCTGTCACCGAGGACGACGACCCTAACTTTGGTCTGGATATTTGAACATTTTCGCTTTCTTCTTATTGCTCATAAACCTAGGTCCCATCAGGGATGACAACAATAAACTCGGCTGATGGGAGGGGAACTTTGGCGGGGTGTTAGTCAAGTTCCCCTGAGAATGTGAAACCTCATGATTCCTCTTCATCGCGGCGGGAGGAAAGCTTATGTCGACAACGTCTATAGTTTCTATCATGGTGGCTCTATGCCGCGCGAAGCGGATGCGGATTTAACCGCTACATCTTTTATTATATGGACAATCATGCTTTTCCACTCAAATCGGTCTTTCCAACATCAATGCCAAATCTCCTCTGCTGCTCCAGACTGTTTGTCCAACCTCCCGAAGTGTCCCACCACCCCATGCTGAATACATACCCCGAAAAAACTTTCGCCAGCTCTGCATCGCTCATAAACTCTGCCCCGACAGGGATGATCTTCCTTTCGATCGTTTCACTGCCAGCAAGCAAGCCCATGGTGCCCGCGATACTGCATGGACCATATGGAAGGACGCGGTGCATGTTGCGCCGGCTGTATACGAAAATGCCACAGGCGAGCATGACCCCGAGGAAGGCCTGGAGGATTAGTTTCGACGTGTTATCTTGCTTGAGTCTTAGCCGGTTAATGCCCGAGACAGTCCCCGGGTATTGAGGTGCTGAGGCGGCTTCGGTGCTATTTAGACTTTGTCGCATTGTGGCATTGATGAGTTGTGCCATGTATCGACGATACATACGTTGGGTGGCGTCCACGAAACGCTGTGTATTGGAAGGGCCCGTGAGCTCGTGTGGCGGGATTCCGTCTGGACCATAATTGATCTGTGAATAGAAGTAGTCGGTGAGTAGCGTACCAGCTTCACGGTCGAATGGTGCGAATGTGTTATCGTTTGTAAACCAGTACGTGCTGTTGAACGCCTGCAGCCATCGAGCGGAACTTTCGTTGACGTTGGGCTCCGACATGACCTCGACAGAGCCTTCGGATATCCGGAAGACCGTCGTCGTGTGAACTTCTTCCAGACCCTGGATGCACGTCATGGCCGTGATATTCTCCGTCGACGTTACATTTTCGACAAAGTAGCCGGACAAGAAAGCCAAGGATGGACATCCTGGGGGATTGCTGGCGGCTCCTAGTGTCGATCCCGCGCTGGATATGAAGGTGTCGCTGCCCATCGCAGCCTCATTGTTGAGGACGACTTGCTCATGGATACTCAGACCAGACTCGTTCTGACAAGTGTGTTGCACAAGGTACGAGAATGGTATGTCTGTCGCCGTCTGATTTGCTCCATCCAAAAAGTGCGGGCATGATGCAGGGAGGCTTGCATTGAATGAGACGCTGTTAGACAGGCATCCGGTATTGGAATGTCCCGAATAGTCAACCATGGTCATGTTCATACTACTTCTAGGGACCAGGGTGCAGTTGAGAGATGCTCTCATCGCCACGACATTTGCCCGGAGAGTTACTGATTGGTCTGGGTCGCTCAGCTGTTGTAGAGCTTCCGCTCCCAGGCTGGAGAAGTCGATGTTAGGAAATGCCAGTCCGTCGTACGTGAGTGCCGGGTAAGAAGCGTTATTCTGTTCAATCAGCTCAAACATGGCTCCCGCCGAACCGTCAGTCGAGGTGGCGAATGACGGTACAAAACTGTCGGATGCGACGACGGCCACGTCAAACGCAAACGAGACGGCTTCGATCGTGTACAGACCAGAAGAGATGATCGTTAGTAGTCCGCCAATGAGGGTTGCCACGGACGCCACCGCGGCTGATGCGTGACGCTCCCGAATCGACTTCAGCGTGGACCAGATGGGGAGTCCGCCCAGTGTTGTACCCAACAACGTGTGCGCGGCAGGGGCACTGCCCCGAGCCAACCTCTGATACGGTGCCAGTGTGGCCGCAGTGAAATCAATGGCGTCGTACATCATAGCGATGGATATCAACACGACCGACGCAAATATGATTGGTAGCGAATGGTTGATCGCAGACGTAGATGACATGGTGGCCAATCCGTCGTTCCTATCCGATTCGTGTTGCAAAACTTCCAAAACCACAATGACGACAAGTGGCAGGGCCAGAGCCACCAACATGAACCAGGCCGAGGAGGACATGGTCGTCCACCAGGAGATGGTGCCCGGGTCATCCGCCACGTGTGCTCGATTGCCTTCGTTCACGGTAGTCTCGATAGAGAATTCGAGGGTTCCACGCTCGCTCGTGATACGAGACGCCGCCACCAGATCCTGGAAATGGGATTTGTATCGCACAGCTGGGTTGCTGGTGGCCGCCTGCAACGACTTCTGGAGCGCAGGGCTCGCCGCCAGGATAGCTGCTCCAGTGCCAATCAAATTTGGGCGTCGCGGAACCACGTTCTTTGGGCACCACACGAGGACCGCGGCGGCCGAAAGCGCCAGCAGCACGCAACCGGCACCCATTGCCCATAGGCCTACCTGTCGAACTTGGAGTCTAGGTTCCTGGTACAAAGCACTGGCGGTGGTCGTGGCGTTGTCGGCATGGCGGAGGTACGAGTGGGCCATTTGGACTGCTACGCCTTTGAATGCCCTTTCGGCCGTCTTGCTCAACGTGGTTGCATTCAATAATGCTGTCGCAGAGCCACCGTTGAGGATAGCGAAGAATTTGGCGAAGTCGTATATCTTCGGCGCATCCGCCGGAGTCGGTAGACTATTTACAAAGACCTCATTCTGAAAGGCAGAGGTTAAATTGTAGTACGAATATCCAGGAAGGACATCTGCTACGCGATGCAACGGGCCGGTCGTGTTGACTCCACCGCTAGAGGTAGGATCGTTGGTATTGATCGTGACGTTGACTCTATCAACGGTGTATCCGAGAGCACACACAATGCCGACTTGCTTAGACAAGCTCACGTTCCAGGCGGCACTGGTGTTGCTTGGGTGTCCTGCCACCTCTTCGAACGTGATGTCTATCACGGTGAGCTGGTAGAGGTTGGCACAGGGATCGAGGTCGTCTAATGGCTTGAAGGGGTCGTAGGAACTAGGCCAATTCCACTGTTCGTTGGAGATGATAGTTCGTCCGAGAGGGCATTGTGGCGCGTTGCACAAGTCATAGTAGGACCGTAGAGGAGGACATTTTTCCGGGGACAGAGTCAGCCCCAGGGTTAGTTTGTCTTCGTAAGGATAGTCCCCGTCGTTGCTCCAGGTGAAGTTGTCACCAACCACCATGGGTGTTACAATCTCACAGTTGAAGAATGGGAACACGCCGTCTACCGTCGCCGTCACGGTCGAATTTTCGGGGACAGACTGCAAGTCAAGAGTACTGTACGCGACACTTGCCGACGTACCATATTGATAGTCTAAACCTCGCTCTTGTATACCATAATATCGCATTAATTCGGTGTCGATAGCAGCTGGGCCCACTGTATAATTAGTTCCGACAAACTTGGAGTTCACGGTCGCATCGGAGATGATTTTGGAGTCCGAGGTTGGCGTGAGCACCAGGAGTCCGGTGCTGAAGACGATCACTATTCTCAGTAATAATATACCAACGCCACTCGCCAGGACGGCCCAATCGCGGTTTGTCGCCGCTGCCGCCAGCGTGAAAGGTAAGGCAGGAGAGATGTAATCCAGCAGGAGAGACTTCTTGGCTGAAGTGGGACCGCGTCGCAATTGCGACCATGGCGCCAAGGTTCGGCAGTGGAAGTCGACCTGTTTCCATGCTACACCGATCACGACTAGCAGCGCGGTGGGCCCGAATGTCCATGCGTAGTGGTTGCTTGTGATGTCTGCCCGGATGCCATTGTTCAGCTGAGCAAAATGCCACAGGATAATCAGTCCAGCGACGAGGGCTAGGAAGAGGACGACGAAACCAGCCAGAACCGGTGTGCGCAACCACGTCGGATTCCACATTCGCGGCAGGTGTGGTGCATCATCATCTTGAGGAACTGCGTTCTGAAACTCAAACGGGGGCTTCTGGGACGAGATGGACGAGATAGACTCTTCCGACCGGTCTAGATTAGGACCCAACCGGGAATAGCGACTGCTCCCGCTTAGTCGACGGTTAATGCCATGCCATTGGCTTTGGATTGCTTTGGGTTGATCGAGATGCTCTCTAACCTCGTGGGATGTGGTTGTGTCGTTGAAATCGCTGGTTGGAGGAAGGGACCAGGAAATTCGACTGTCCATCGAGACCAGAGGGAAAGAATCATGTTGAACGGCGCTGCCAGATATTGTACGACTGTATCTCGAGTCTCGCGGAAGCGGTTTCCACTTCACGGGGGATGTTTGGCGAAAGCCTGGACCAGCCATTGTGGCGGGAGCGGACTTGGCGATTGCGACCAGGCTTGCAAGAAACGAAGAGTGGAATCGGGCAGCGCCTTGGTCCTGCTTAGCCTTCTTCGCAGTGAGTGGCTGCGGAAAGTTGCGAATTGAGCCGGCAGGTTCGCTGTCGAAGCCACCGATCGTAGTGAGGCATCTGGTAGAGGTAGAGAAAGAGAAAGGAACAGGCCGCACCCCGTCGTCATTCTTGTCGACGGCATTGTTAAGATGTTTCAGTTGGTCGGAAGTTAGCCCACACGATGGACAGGGGCTGGTTATCGAAATAGCAAGAAAAAGGCGCGTAATTGCGCTAAATGTTGAGATCTGATTGATGGATCGATCTTTAGCGTCATACAGCTTCTCGCCCCCACTCACTTTGTGTGACTGAGGCAAGTGTAGAGAGCTCGCTCAATGAAGAAGACATTCTTCATTAATAGAAAAGGTAGCGATGGCCAACTGCTGTTTCTTGATACCTCAGGCACTCAGACTACCTACCTAGCTAGAGAGAAGGCGTCCTAAGAGCCGCAACAGGCAGATATCGTGCGGTCTTGGCGCCGGTCCTTTCCGCGGCGTTCACGCCTTCCCTCTGGTGAGTTCAGGGCGGCATCACTCTTGTCCAGATTGGGGGTGAGTCGCGACCACTGGCCCTTCTCCCATCCTCTAGGATTAGCGAGTGGTCTACCCCGTACCCCGAGACACAGCCAGTCCGTGGAACAGAAAGTTCAAGTCACTTTCAGAGGACAAACTTTCCCGCAACCCCCTTTGACCGGTTCAGTGCCACAATGCTGCATCTCCTGCTACGGCAACAGCAAAGTGATGATGACTCAGCAAGTTGCCTAGGTACCCTCAATAAAACAGCGAGCACCGGCATCGGACGCCTAAGGACATTATTACGGAAGCTCCCGTCCCAATCGTACTCGTATTGGACCAATGCGAATTTTGTTCAAGCCTCCCTGAAACCACTCGACGTTTCATCTTCTCATCAAATTCAAGTGTGTTCATTTTCCAATCATGTCAACTACTCAATTGGGCCTTTCCCCCGTGGCTTCCTTCACGGCACCTGCCGCGTTCCTGGCCTGGAACTGGTTTTACGCGTACTGTGTCCTCTCAAGTCGAACTTTCAAGCAGCGGTACGGCATCGACCACAACGGCAACCCTCGACAAGACCTGGCCAAGTTTGGCGATGTTGCCGTCCGTGAAGGCAAACTGACCCAAGGTCAACTCGAACAGATTCAGAGGGTGGAAGCGGCGAGCGCCAACGCAACTGATGGCTACGCGTTCTTTGCAACTTCAGGTGAGCCCGGGCTGACCAGAAATTATTTTGTACGAGCATCTTTTAAAGAGCTGAAATAGTCCTCTTCGCACTCGTCACAAATGTGCCACGACAGAATCTGATTGCAGCCTGTTCAACGTATACCGTGGCCAGAGTGATATACGGAGTAGTTTACGTCTTTGTTGCCGACAATGTCTGGAGCCAGCTTCGAGGCATTTCCTGGTGGACCGGAAACATCAGTTGTCTCTTCTTGCTGTGGAAAGGGGCAAACGCATAAATCACGAGTGCCTGAGCCACCGCTGGAATGGGGTATCTTAGACAGACAGCTGAACGACAGCTTTGAGTACTGATAGCCGTACCTCTCCACTCTAGAAAAATACCATACATTATGGCGTCCCGGTACGGTTTATTCCCATGCCCTCATCGCTCAACCGCATCAATCTGGTGATATTGTGTGAGATCTAGAGAGGGCTGCGTCAAGTGTGTTTCGCAATACCGGGAATATCACTACTCCCGCAAGATCTTCTAACATCCCTTCGCAGGGTCAACAGTGGACAAGCAAGTCGACCACAGTGTCTCTTGAGCTGATAACTCCAAAACCAATCCATTGTAAGTCTTCAAAGCTATATGACACGCCATGCTGTATTTAAACGGGGGATATATACACATTGCCTAAATGCCGGTACCAACATAGAGAGGATCAAAGTCACAGAGAGGATCAGAGTTTTGCGCGCACTGGCGGAGGTGCAATTCCTTTCTCCATCTCCATCACGCCCTTCACGGTCCAGTCTTCATGGACGTGGCCGGCGTACGTGTTTGTGGAGACAAAAGGCTTTCCGCCGGTGAGGCTCTCCTTGACGTCGTCCCAACGATCGTACGCGTATGCCTCTGCATCATGTCGATACAGCCAGTCGGGCTGAGGCAGATTGATGGTGCTCTTGTCTTCCTCGAACGCTTTCCAGTTCGTCTTGTGCCATCGGTGCCGAGTCTCAAACCCGTTTCGTTGAGCAAGGCAAACTCGCTCGTACCTAGGAGGTCAGTTGGGCTCTCTCTCGAACGGCGGGGTATTCACCTTAAACTCTCAAATGCCTGCAGAGCGAGCGCGATGTTATCCTTCCCGGCAAGCTGAAGGACGGTGGCGATTGTGGTGGAATCCTCCAGCGCCTGGCTCGCTCCATTTCCTGAGCTAGGGAGGAACGGATGGGCGGCATCACCACTCAACGCAACTCTCCCACCCTTCGAAACCCATTGCTTCAACGGGTCTCTCCATAGCAGCTTCCAGTCGATCAACTTGGTCGACGGCGTCGCCTTGATAATCTCCCGCAACTTGGGGTCCCAACCTTCCACAACATTCAAGACGTCCTCGACTTTTCCGGGTGAAGACCACGATTCCTCCACCGTGTAGTCATCCTTGTGGGTGATCACGTACGCTATGCTTTGCAGCGCGGCGCAGACGGTGACGAAGCAGTGAACATCCGGTCCGATCCATGCGTTCATTGAATCGCCACCGTACTTGACGTCCTGGACCACAGGGTTGTCTCCGAGCGCAGACAACGGAAGCCACGCCCGGTAGATGGCGAACCCCGAACTGACGGGATTTTCTACTCTCCCCGTCACAAACCGTCGACACTGGCTGTGCACTCCATCCGAGCCAATGACAACGTCTGCGGAATGCCTAACTCCTCCGACCACGATCCCTGCCTCATGGGCGTTCTCGAAGAAGTCGGTCACTCGAACGCCCATGTGGACCTTGATTCCCAGAGACAGAGCATACTGGTAGAAGGACGTCTGGAAATAGCTGCGATGGGTGTTGCAGAAGGGAAATCCATTGTTGTCGAGGATCATGTTTTGGACCTGCAAAAGGTCTCCGTTGGCGTCGTGAATCTTTGCCGACTTGGACCAGGTGCATCTCTTCTCCACTTCGGCCAAGACGTTGCCCCAGTTCGACATGACCCTGGTCGCATTGGGTGTCATGACAATCAAATCACCTGCATCGGACCACGTTTAGCGAAACTTCCCCGGTCCCAAAGAATAGAGGCAACCAACCCAGCATGGCAAAAGCAGGCGCCTGCTCAAACACTTCAACATCGTGACCTTTTCGATAGCACTCTATGGCGCAAGACAGCCCTCCGAACCCAGCTCCAACGATGATGACCTTGATCCCCGTTCGCGGCGCCCGCTTTTCAGATGATGATGCCGCCATGGTTCCGGCTCTTTGGTGTCGCGGGTCTATATGTCCCGACGACTTGACCTCTCGAAGATTCAGCAGCTTCCATATTTAATACCAAGTGACATGTTATATTGGTTGCATGGCACCTCTCGCCGTCGAGATTCGACGTTGGCAGACCGGGCACGTGACCGGGAAGCGCTCGGTAGCCCTCTTCGGCCCTGTCTGGAACCCCTACTCGCCGCGGTTCCCGGCCCAACTAATACCCCATCAACACGGGGAGCATGGAGCCAACGTGGGGACCCAGGGCAAAGCAAGTGGTCCCGTTGACTTCGGTGGACAGGACGAATTGTCGGACGGAAGAGATAGATGATTCAAGTGGAGTGCTATCTAATTATATTTTAGACTGGTCCTTTTCTAATCTAAAGACTACCAACGAGAGCAGTGAAGTGCGGATGGATAATTGGGGGAGGTCCTGGCATATCCACATTGGGTGCAACGAGCTCCAAGAATGCAGGGAACTCTGGTGCGTCATTGAACGCGTGGTGAAGCTGCTCATTGTTAGCCCGATTGTCAACTTCGAGGCACGGGCCTTCTGAATTTCGAAGAAGTACTGACCTCAATCGAATCCCAGCCTACGAGACTCCATTGCGTGCATCTGTAATGTGCCTGTCAGGAATTCGGTCATCTCAAACGAAGGGCTATCACTTACGGGTCCTCGACCTGGGGCTGTTGAAACTGGGCAACATAACCTTTGGCAGCCGCGATCATTTTGCCGGCGGTGATGAAGTTGTTGTAGTGCTGGTGAATCCGATCGCCTTTCAGTTTCAAAGGAGCCATTTCGATAGCGGCCGCTGTGAAAAGGGTCTTGAGTTCTGCCTCAGGGTCTGTGAGGAGACAATGGGTGGTCTTGGGACGCTCGACCGCGAACTCTTCGAGTTGCTTGAAGTAGACTTCATAATGCTCGCTCTTGACGAAAGATTGAGTCAACGTATAGTCGTTCCAAACTACTGCCAGCACCACCGTATCTTCGGCGTCGAGGGCGGTGCCGGAGTAGATACATTTCACTCCTCCGCTGCTGCAGAATGGTCAGTAGGAATTCGGATCAAGCTCGGTCGGTGCCCACGAGCCTTTGCAGGGTTTTGGCAATTGCTTCAATGTCGCCCTTGACATTCTCAGTCTTCTTGTGCTTTTGTTTTCATTTGATGTCAGCATAAGCGTTATAAGATATGGGAATTTGACTTCTCCTAACCTTGATGATGGTGAGCTGAAGAGCGGGAGCCATTATGAGGTTTTTCCTTTGAGTTCGAATTGTTGATGGTCGCTACGAGGGTTAACTTGAATTGCTCTCGGTTTCTGGTATGGTCAACATCACAGACGGATGCATTTACTCATATTAGTACATCTAATACCGACCAATAGAATACCCATGACGCTTCCCGTCTCTTCCCGGGGTCCAAAGGAGGGTCCGTCTCCCGCGGTGAGAAGGCGCGTAGAAAGACCAGAGAACGGCAGCTTAGATCAGATTTCCGCCATCAGTACCGACAAATAAACACAATAAAATTCAAACATGGCGCAGATTCAATCCACGGCAGGTGCCCCCTTGCCGTTGATCGCGGTGGTGGGATGCACCGGGACACAAGGTGGTTCCGTTATAAAGCACCTTCAGAAGACCGGCCGATTCAGGCTACGAGGACTTACGAGAGATGTGAATAGTAAGAGCGCTATCAAAGTCCATCAACTAGGCGTAGAAGTGGTCTCTGCCAATTTGGACGACGTCGAGAGTCTTCAGAAAGCGTTCCAGGATTGTGCCGGTGTGTTCGCGGTCACAAACTGTTGGGAACACGGTTGGGACGCGGAAACAAGACAAGGTATCAACATCGTCGATGCCGCAAAGGCCGAGAATGTCAAACATGTTGTCTTGTCGACAATGGAGCATTCCGGCGATCTGGACATTTGGCATTTCGACTCCAAAGCCCGGGTGAACGACTACCTCATCCAGTCAGGGATCGGAAGAACGTCCTTGTACACGGCCGCCTATTACGAAAACTGGGAGATGCAGTTGAAGCCCAAAGGGCAGGTCGATCAAACGTCCGGAAAGCCTTTCTATTTGTTGGATTTCAATTCTATGCCGCCTGACGCAAAGTTCTTTGCCTTTTCAGGACGAGAAATTGGGGCCTGGGTGGCGATGGCATTCCTACATCCCGAACTTTACCTGAACCGCGACCTCAAACTGGTCGTGGAATGGCTGAGCACACGCGAGATGGCCGCCACTGCAAGCAAAGTCACCGGCTTGGATGTCAGGCCAGTCGAGTCGACGATGGAGGATTTAGAGAAGACACAAGAAAAGGGCGAGATTTTCATCGATCTTTATAGAATGAGTCTGTACTATATCCAGGTATGTGAGATATCCGCTGCTTGCTAAGCTGGCGTTGCTAACGGGATCCAGAATCCCCCGTCCTCGGGGGTCCGAGATCAAGCAGAGACGTTGAATCTCTTTCCGGAAGCATCTACATGGGAGAACTACGTGAGAACTCACCAGGAGAAAATATTTGGCGTAAATTAGGGAGGATGGGAGTTTGATAGAGTTAGCAGCTTAATTCAGACACTGAGTTTGATCATCACTCCCTTAGACCAGTTTCAAAAACCCTCGTGCACTCACGGCCGACGTCGACCTGTCTGATACCCTACTCCGATAGGCCAAGTTTCTGTGGGCCATCGGTGGCGGACAATATACACCAACTCACCAACTTCTGTCCCGGGGAGAGGCGGGAGGATACCGTCCCTCGGTTCCTGTAGATTCAGTGATAAGATCGAGGACGGGTGGAAAGATATGAGGGGGGCATTAGACGCTAGCAATATAGTATTTACGCCCTCATACTGCTCCGCCAGTTCTCCATCTCAGTCCTACAAAGGAGTGCTCAAAAATGGCTGACGAAAACAAATTACGTGCCTGGAACACATTTTCGCCTTCCCCGGGTCTACCTCCCTACGGCGTCATCCGCCTAGGTCCCAGGCTTCGGCAAACTCCCTCACAACCTTGAGCTCTGCGACGCAATCTTCGGCGTGCTTCTGTATGAGTCTCTGAGAGCTGGTAAATCGCCCTTGGTCTTCCTTCACGCCGGAGTCCGCTACTCTGGCTACTTCGACCTTCAAAACCGATATCTTGCTCCCAAACACAACATCCTGGTCTACTTATGACCTACGAGGTCATGATCTGTCCTGCTCTATGTCGATAACGAATTGACGTACGACAAACGGTCCGAGAGCTTGGTTGCCTTGTTGAGCACTAATCGACCCGCAAGGTCGCTCTGATCGCTTGGTCAGAATGGTTGTGTCGTCTTATTCTCTTTCCTGTTGAGGTTTCCCCACCGGATTGAGTGAGCCTGGATGTACAGCGCCGTAGACGACTACCGCAATACCGACGGTAAGCATGTCAGCAAGCTTCCCATGGCCCAGGAAAAATTTTGCTCGGATGGAGAAGGAGTGACAGGAGCTCAATCCGGGCAAGAACTATTGCGACGTCTTCGGATCTTCCATCAACATGTGAATGCGAGAGCCCTTTTAGAACGTCAACACCTTTCGCAATATCCCTGTTCCCAGTGAGCACCCGGATGGGCCGATTGATTCGGTACTAACGGTGGATTATGATGTTTGGATCCCGTCTGATTCGCACAGGCGGTTCTGAAGCTACATCAGGAATTTGAGCTTCCTGGAGATGCTGGGCGTCGGTCACATGGTACTTGTGCAGACGCCTGACATCTGAAAATCAACTGGTCGACACTTTCCTAGACGATACCAGGCCGGATTTGTCCGAAGCTCGTAAAAATCAGATGAAGGCAAACCTGTAGCCTACATCATGTCTAACCCAGGTGATACTTCCAACGGAGAGTCCCAAATGGAGAAATAGAGGTCGGTCAGACTTTGCTGTTGTACACCATTCGCCGGCTTTGGTTGGTCGTGGCCATTTTTCGATGGCAAACCTCCCTGGTCCATGTCAAGGAATTCGTCGAGCCAATACAGGTCCTGGGCCAAGTCCGCGATCGCGTAGTCCGGGTCGCCGTTGTTGGCCGCAACGTCGGCACGTTGTCCGACTCCAGGATTTGTCGGGAAGTTGTCGGTTCCCAGCTGGAGGAGTTGAGAAACATTCGTGTTCGGGTCGTGATTCATAGGCTCGCAGGAGGGCATGCGAGACTCGACCTGGATTTTCGAGCGAACCTTAGCAACCAAGTCGCGGAGAATGTTGAATTCCTGCCCGGCCGACCTCATGGAGCCCTCAAGGCGGGAGAACTGCCGTAGCAAGCAGCTTAGATTGGCGTAGGCATCGCGTGCCTCGCTGCTGCCCGAGGGGGCCGAGATGGCATAGTGTGCGATTAACTCAGCCGCGGACGTGAATATTCCCCAGGCAGAGAGTATCAATTGGACGGTACTACTCAAGATCTCCTGGCGGCCTTCCACAATCATAGAACAGATGCCGCACGCGGCCGCATACGACGCCTCCCGACACGATTTCTGGCGTGACTCAGACACCAGGGGTGGAACTTTCGAGTCCGTTTCGTTGGGTACGGAGTGGTCTTTCCGGCTGAACACGGTGAGTGGTCTATACGCGAGCAGGATAATATGGTTGATCATCAGATCGAGACAGACCGCCTGCTGTTGGTACGTTTGATTTTCTTGGTTGTCGATGTTCGCCACCTGAAGGTGCGGAGGGATGCATGCCCCCAGTTCATGCAAGTCTTCCATGACGACCTGGACCTGGTCCCATTTTTCTCTTTCCGACACCAGTTTTGACCCCCGCTTGGGAGATAGGTACAGAGTGTTGAGGAGCTTGCGTGCGATCATACAAAGATGGGCTTTCAGGATATGGAATTGCGCACGATTGGGTCCCGTCTTAGTGAGGTGCATTAGAGAAGCTGACTGGGCCACAATTTCGGGTCTGTTGTCGGGAACGACGTTGAAATCGTCGAGATATAGAACGGGAAATTTCTGGGACGGGCGTCAGCTTTGGACTATTCTCCCCCACATGGGATACATACCGCGTCACAATGGTGATCGTCGATCATGGTCGGTCGCCCATAGCAAATGCTTAGGAAGGTATCTAGAACGTAGATATTCAACCAGATCGACCGACGTGCTTCCCTGAGAGAGGCCGACATTTCCCACTCCGGGGTATCTCTGTGCACTAGAATAGAATTTAGCGGATCATCTGGGTTGGTCACTCGAGGGCACTCACAACCGAGAGCTTGAGCCTGGCGGACACAGATTCCAAACGTTGCCCAGGCCTCCTCGAATCGTCTGGTCGCCTGCTGAAACAGTGTGACGGCGAGCAACGAGATCACAGATGGAAGTGACGGCTTTCCAATACAGGAGAAGCTCAGCTTTTGGGCTCGTTCGTAGAGCTCCGTTCCAGCCCCGGTATTGTGATCTTCGTTTTCAGCATCCGAGGGTTGGTCTTTGGTCGAGAAGGAATGCCAACCTAGGGCTAATATTCCTAGATGAGCAGCCTGGTTGGCGTCGTCCACATTAGCCACACCATGAATATAGAGCTTCTCGAAGAAAATTCGGCATATTTTCTGCATTACATGTCAGACCCGAGTTCAATACGGTGAGACTTATCTTCAAATATCTTACCGCATGGACAAAAGCAAATATGCAGTGGAACGACTCCAAGAAGGACTCCAAATAATCAAAAGCGTCGCTCTTAGGGCAGAAGCCGTTTTGTGCCGGATCAATGAACCCGCCCTTGTCTCTCTGTGTTGCTGTGACTCGTGCCTCGTCGGTTCCGGGCAGGCCATTGGGTATTTTTGATTGTCTCAAAAATGGCTGCGCGGCGGACAGCTAGCACGCTTCAGCGGGCGAGAGAGTCTCTGGGAAGAGAGACCTACCATTTTGGACGACGTGGCATAGCACGTCTCGCCGGCCCAGCGCTTGCCGATTGTTTCATTTAGTATGGATACCACGTTGATTTCATCGCCGACGGCGGTCTCTCCAGAGTTGGAGATCCGAGCGTCACTGGGTTTGTCCGAGCCTCCTGATTGAACCGAACCGATAGAGAAGTTGGGCGACATATCTTTGGCGCCATTCAAGCTATCAATCATCCTGCGCACGTCTGGAACTCTCTCTTCGGTGCCCATAAGAGATTCCAAACTGCCATCTTGGGAGCTGCCGACGTGGTTCACGGTGATTGCGTCTGTCGACAGTGG
Organism: Exophiala calicioides; assembly: GCA_001599795.1. Classification (NCBI taxonomy): domain Eukaryota; kingdom Fungi; phylum Ascomycota; class Eurotiomycetes; order Chaetothyriales; family Herpotrichiellaceae; genus Exophiala; species Exophiala calicioides. Next base: position 976,269 of record BCHZ01000003.1, read on the forward strand.
CGAACTTCCCTGGCAGCTACTTTTGGCACGACGACAGGGAAAACACGGTCTCTGGTCGTCGCACTTGAAGGACGAATTTTAGAATTCCCAACTGTCACCGGGATGGCACTCTGCACTTACTCTGACCTTCAACTGTCGGCAGCGCTCGCAGGCACGAGTCGTTCGCGTCCATTGACCGCAGCCCTTCTTCTTCGACTTGGAGATTCCGCCTTCCGAGGCGCGCGATCTCGGTTGATGTCCCTGCCCACTGCCTGCCATCGGCAGAGGTACAAATCGGTCCTGAGAATTCAATTGCCAGCATGCGATTCCTTAGAGAAGCGCGAGAGCAGCTGTGGTTGAACCGGTCGCGAAAGTCTTCGATCTCGAGATTGGAGGGATGGGGAAGGTTGTGTGCGCGATTTGCGGGGACGATTTTCTCACGGTTCCACCAACCAGGAGGTAATATCGTTGCCCACTTACTCTGGGCTCGGCTGTTGAAGTACGCCCGTTCCCTCCTTCTCCAGGCACTCAGACCCTGTGCGGGGAATGCTTGCTCCGACCTGTTAAGCTGCAGCTCGATCAAGATGCACTGTGGCCCCTCAGAGCTCGGCGCCTAGGCAGGTGGGTCTTGTCTCTGTAGGACCAAGGGGGAGAGGGTACCGCCCCACCGCCGTTGATGTTCGGTTCCCATGCCGGGTGGGTGATCCGTTGGGGTAAGGACGACCAGGGAACGGGAGTAATTGCCTAACAAACAGAACCATTCTTATTATTGGATGACCCGAAATACTTGCAATTGGTCGAGCCTGCCGTTTGAGGCGGCGACATCCTGACAATCCTTTTGCTTATCTGGAGTCCAAAATCTTAGGGACGTGTTCGTCACCGTTCGGAGCATCGAAACCTCCCAATGGCGGTTCAAAGTCTCTTGGGAGATATTTCGCTGGTGCAAAGTGTACTCAAGGTATCTGCCTACTCGTTCTTCGTTTGGTTGTTTTACTACTACTTCTGGCTCTACATTCGAAGTCCTTTACTGCGAGTCCCCGGGCCATGGCTCGCAGGCTTCACACGGCTGTGGAAGCTCCACAAGGTTTCCCAAGGCGACTTTGAAGACACGAATATCAAACTTCACCAAAAGTACGGACCGATAGTTAGAATCGCCCCGGACGAAGTCAGCGTCGATGATCCGGGCGAGAGCATGCGTGTCATCTATGGTCATGGTACCAAGTTTGTCAAATCTCGCTGGTATGAAGCATCAGATGCTCCCGGTCACCATTCGATCTTTACAGATACAAACATAGCCCGTCACGCGAAAGAGAGGAGGATGGTGGCAAATGGCTTTTCCATGACCTCTCTACTCGAAATGGAAACGTTCGTCAGCAACTGCGTGAAGATATTTAGTACCAGACTGTCTGAATTCTCTCAGAGCGGTGAAGTGATCGATTTGGGCCACTGGTTACAATGCTACGCATTCGACGTCATCGGAGAGATCACTTTTGCCAAAAGATTTGGGTTTTTGGACAGTGGAGAAGATGTGGGCGACATCATGGCTGTGCTGGATGGGTTTCTGTCCTACTCGGCAAAAATGGGAGTCATTCCCGAAATCCATGCGCCGTTTACCACCTTGATGTCGAAGATTTCTCCCGGTGCCATTCCGTTGGAGAGCCTACGGCATTTTGCTGCCGCCGCCATCGAGGAACGACAAAAAAGCGACGCAAACCGGAAAGATTTTGTGACGAAATTCTTGAAGACGCATCATGAGAAGCCAGAGCAATTTCCCATGAGCGAAGTGTTCAAGATGTGTATGGTCTTGACGGGCGCGGGATCTGACACGACGGCGATCGCACTGCGGGCCGTCGTTTATTTCCTCTGCAAGAATCCAGATAAGCTTGAGAAGCTCCGATCCGAGATTCTGAAGGCTGCGAAGGATTCTGCTATCTCAGACCCGATCACATTCTCAGAGGCGAGTAGTCTGCCTTATTTACAAGCCGTGCTGAAGGAAGCCATGAGATTACACCCCTCGACGGGATTTCCAATGGGCAGGACAGTTCCGGAAGGAGACGTGTGTTTACTTGGATATCATCTTCCTCAAGGAGTAGGTGGTCCTGTCACCATTTGTTTTCACATGGATACTAATGAGCAATCTATAACAGACGGTGGTGGGGATAAACTCCTGGGTAGCTCATCGAAACTCGGCCGTGTTTGGCAATGATGTTGAGAAGTTCATGCCAGAGAGGTGGCTGATTTCGGAGGAACGAACACGAGAAATGGAGCGTTACTTCCTAGAGGTAGGGAGACCACGCGAAAATGGTCGAACTCCTTACTAACATCTACATTCTAGTTTGGGACCGGTTCACGAACTTGCCTGGGGAAAAATATCAGCATGATGGAGATGTCAAAGCTAATTCCACAGATCGTACGACACTTTGATATCGATCTTGTTCGCCCAAAGCAGGAGTGGAAGACAACAAACTGGTGGCTCGTCAAACAAACAGGGCTAATGTGTCGGGTGAAGCAAAGAACTGATGGGATAGAGAAGAATTGATGTCCCCAATAGCAGGGGATGATGAGAGCAGAATGACCCCTTCTCAATGAAATTTCAGACCGAACAATGTGCCCATCACCCATGACCTTGTTGCAAGTCAGTTCGCGGAGTTGACCCGTAGAGTGTTTGGAGTCGGCCCGGCGAGAAAACCTACCAGAGTTACCCCACCTCCGCCATTCGCTACAGTCAGGCCTCAGTAGCCAATCGTATTAAAATCGGAGAGTGGATCAATACCTATCCCACCGCGGTTTTCGGCAAGGTACTTGCATCTCTAAGAATAAAGTCATTCGGAAGACACAGCGACAAGAAAGTGACAACCTGAAGCCATTTTGACGCACATCAAGATATCGGAGACCATGCCCATCGACAAATCTTGGCCAGGATATGCCAAAGGCACAACGCCAGACTTGGGAATCGCCTGGGCCTGGCAAGATGCCACGCCGGCGGATGAGCCCAATCGCGACCCAAAAGTTGCTTACATTCCGTTTGGCTACGAGAAACAGACGCTGACAAAAGGATGGCAAAAAACCCCGGAGAACAAACCCCTTGATCTGGATATTGTCTTTGAAAAAGATGTCGAGATTGTACTTCGTGACGGAGTCAAAATTTACACCGATATCTATCGTCCTGCCGATACTGGGGACCGAAAGATCCCGATCATTGTCGCGTACTCCCCGTATGGCAAAGGGGGCGGAGGAGCAAACTTGATGGACGTGGTTCCTTACCGAGTGGGAGTACCGAAGGACCGACAGAGCGGATTGGAGAAGTTTGAGGGGTCAGTGAATCAAATCAACAGCGAGATCTGTGGCTCATCTTCTCTACAGGCCCGATCCAAACGAATGGTGCCAGCGCGGCTACGCCGTTCTCGACCCCAATGCGCGAGGGTCTTTCGACTCGGAGGGGGACCTCTACTTTTTTGGGCCCAAAGACGGTAGGAACCGACCCGACCCCAAATGATCCTGAACGTTCTGACTTTTCAATTAGGGGAGGACTGTCACGACATCATCGAGTTTGCCGGGCAGCTTGACTGGTGCAACGGCGCAGTGGGCATGGCCGGCAACTCGTGGCTGGGGATCTCGCAGTATTGGGCTGCTATGCAACAGCCACCTCATTTGAAGGCAATTGCCCCCTGGGAAGGTTACAGCGATCTCTATCGTGATATGATGCGACGTGGTGGAATCCCTTGGGCCCCGTTCCTCAAATGGGTTCTGCTGGGTGTTCCAGGTAAGTGCAAGATGCCGACAATGAGTGAACCTTGTACTAAATACATGGCCAATTCTGTAGGCAGAGGGAGACAAGAAGACGTACCGACCATGGCATTTCAGCACGAATTTTTCGACAAGTACTGGGAGAACAAACGGGTCGATTTCTCCAAAATCAAAGTTCCAACCTATCTCCTCGGCTCCTACTCGTCAATGCTTCACACGGTCGGAGCAGTCCGAGGATGGCAAGGGGTGAATACCGATAAGAAGTGGCTTCGATTCCATCCTCATCAGGAGTGGTACGAAGACTACTATCACCAGTCAGTGGAGGATCTTGATCGTTTCTTCGCCAAATACCTCAAGGGAGAGGAGAATGGTTGGGAACTGACTCCGAAAGTCAGAGTATCCTTGTATCGTTATGGAAACAAGGTTCGCTCAGCACGCTTTCAGCTCTGATAATCAAAACCACTAACGGTGTGTTTGCAGTATCCGGTTTACGACCAGATCGAAGAGGACTATCCCATCCCTCGCACCAAGTATACAAAGCTCTTCTTGCGCAGCGACCGTCGTCTCCAACTGGAGCCGGAACAGACAGGTGGGGAGTTGGTCCACTCCTACGATTCGACTACGCGCGAAATATTGACCTATGATTACGTCTTCCCCGAGAAGACGACCCTCGCCGGATTCTCCAAGTTAAAGGTCTTTGTCTCCTGCAAGGAACACAACGACCTGGACATCTATCTCATGCTGCGAAAGATAGACGTCGAGGGCAACTTGATGGAGCAGTCCAACGTCCCCCTCCACGAGTTGCCTCCTGATGTCAAATCGGTCGAACAGGTCAAGAATGTCAACCCTGTCAAGTACCTTGGGCCGACTGGCATCCTTCGTGCGTCTCACCGGGAGATCGATCCTGAAAAATCGACCGAGTACTGGCCGTTCCATCCTCACCTTCGGACCGACTACGTCGAGCCTTTGGGGAAGGTGGTGGAGATGAACATTGGAATCTGGCCAATGGGCGTCGTCTACGAGAAGGGTGAAGGGCTCAGGCTACAGATTTCGGGGAAGACAATGGCTCTTCCAGAATGGGACAATCCCCACGTGAAGCACCAGGAGCCGGTCTTCAATAAGGGTAGACACAACATCCACCTAGGGGGAGAGAAGTCGGGGGAGAGCTACCTGCTGATCCCGAAACTATAGGAAAGAGAATCACATGTTGGAAAGTTTATAGAAAATTCTCAACTTCGTGTTATTTGTTCTACGCTGGAATTCTAAAATCCTCTTTCTCCTTACTCGTCATATTGCTTTGTGGCAGCTTCGCACTCACTCAAGATGAGATTTTTATGGGCCTGACTTCGAACTTGAACACGTGCTGTAAATGGCGGGTCATTGGCTTTTCCTGGTGGCGGTGTGAGCGGGATGTGAAACGTGTCGATAGGTTCATTCTAGATAGATGGTTAGCGATCATTTCTCCACTGTGTCTTTCCACCTCGGGAGCTTTCTTTTCGTACCTTGTCTTCCAACACGTCGAAACAGTAAATGAAGCGGCTGAAGAAGATGAACATGGAATTTTGAGCCACACGGAACCCTGCACACGTCCTTCTCCCGGCTCCATAGCCGTAGTGGCCCTTCGTGGGGTTCCAGAGGTCATCGTTCAGGAACCTGTCGGGGTCGAATTTCGTGGGGTTTTCATACTCGTTAGGACTGAGGGAAATCGCCCAATTGTTGATGGTGACCACTGTTCCAGCTGGGAAACGGTATCCCTCGTATTCATCGTCCCGGATCAGAGCATGTGGAAAGCCCGTGGGGTTGACGTTGGGTCGCCACCTCATGGTCTCTTTCATGATGGCCTGGATGTATGGCAACTTGTCCCAGTCGTCGAACGTCGGGAGTCGTTCGGCGTTTGCACCGCAGACTTCGTCCAGCTGGCTTCGGGCTTTGGCGATCCAAGTGTTCGGATCACTCGCCATTGCCGCGATCAGCATATTTAGCTGATTCTTGGTGGTGTCGCTGCCGGCTTCAATGAGGCCGCCAGTTGTGAAGAGTCTCTGATCGAAATCGAAATTCGGGCTGTCTTTGGAGTCGGCCTCGCGGTAGAACTTTGTGGCAAAGCATTCTTTCTGGGTTCCCTTTCTGGTGTTTTCCACCATCAAGTCGTAGTAGCCTTTGAAGGCATCTCGCGTCACCCCATACAGCTTCTCGCCATATCCCCGCCACCACTGTAAAACCCGAGGAAGCTTGCGGAGCTGAGGCCAATCATCGACGAGCCAAGTGCCGGGGACATTGTTGCGTAAGAATTCGTCCTGCGCGTCGGAGACTCTCTGGAACAGGTCGGACTCTCCTTTTTGTCGAATTCCATATACCATGCCAATGGTGAAAGAGGCCCCGAAGCGGATGGTGTGCAAGTACCACTTCTCAGGCTCCGTGAGCATTTCCCACATAGCTTGCCGGGACTCAAGATCCTCGAGCGCTCGATAGGAATCGGCTGATCGCCCCGTGAGTAGGATGTGCATCACCTTTCGCAACTCGCGCCATTCTTGACCGTATGGCTGCAGGACCAGTCGCTTCATACGAGAGATGATCTCACCCACCATGGCGAAAACCGGCCGGCTGGAATAGATGGAAGATCTTTTCTCGAGCAAATCTTCCACCACTCTGGACGAGTTGAGAAATACCCAATCCACACCCCCCAGCCTGAGATACATCATCTCAGAGCCCAGTTGGTCGGCTATCCAGGTCTTAGTACTTCATAAATTACAATTCTTCAAGGGTTGCTGTCTTACCCCATTCTTTGGCCTTGTCTCCGTGGAACTCTTTGGGCATCAAATGCGAATGCCCCGTGAACAGTCGTTTTCCTGGAGGACTTGGCGGGAACTTGTACTTGCGATTCCATTGAACGGTCTTGTAGAGGTATGCACCGATTAGCAAGAATGCTGTAAAAGCTGGTAGCAAAAAGGAAAGTCCCTCTGGGCGGTTGGCTAAAAGAAGTGAGGCCGCCATTATGACCTCCAAAACAACCCGTTTCGTCAATTACGGTGTCTTCCTGATTCAAAATTCATCCTGAGACATCGGCACCGTTTATATGATTGCTAAGATACCGCCCATGATAAGTGGACGTGTGCCCGTGCTGGCTTCCTCAGTTGCGGCGGCGTTTGTGTTAGCAGGTGGGGTGGTGGTTTACAGCCTCGTGGGGTAAGTGGCACCGCAAGGAGCGAGACCGCCGCAGTGATGCCGGCCCCGGGAGCTGTCTAACCAACCATTTTTCCGGACAGTTCTTGTCGGCACCGTGCAGACATGTCGATTTAGACTACCTTTGAGTGCACAGCCGGCTATTCCACAAGACTTTATTCCGTCCTGGCGGCGGCTGCCGATCGCTCCGTGTGCCGTCGTCGCCGTGACTTTCTATATGTAATAGGTTTAGTCCGACCACTTCTGAGGTCTCTAAACAGCACATACCCAACTGAGACAGAAATATAGGATTTCTTGGTTTCAGATTTTAGGAAACCACCGTCTTTTCCAACATTATCTATCTGTCTCATTTTAATCCAACATGGAAGAGGTCGGCGCAAACATTCCACCTATCAAGGTGTATCCCGATAAATATGAAAACCAGGTGGTCGTCATCACTGGGGGAGCTCAAGGGATCGGTGAAGTGACATCAAAGCTTTTCGCGTCGCAGGGTGCCACGGTCGTGATAGTCGACATCCAGGAGGACAAGTTGAAAGGTGTGGAAGCCGCAATCAAGGCGACAGGGGGGAAGGCAGCATACCGCGTGTGCAACATCGGCAATAACGACGAAGTGGTGAAAATGATAGATGGGATTGTCGAGACGTACGGCAAAATCGACGTCTTGATTCATTTTGCGGCTGTCTATCCCTTTATTCCCATCGAAGAGCACTCCACCGAGGACTATCACAGGATCATCAACATCAACCTGGATTCTACTTTCTTCCTGGCCCGTGCAGTGCTGCCACACATGCAAAAGGCAGGATACGGCCGAATAATCAACACCTCTTCTGGAACCCTTCAGCTTCCCGACCGAGGATTGTCGGTATATGTTGCATCAAAGGCGGCCGTTGTGGGATTCACGAGGTCGCTGGCAGTGGAAGCCGGGCCGGGAATCACGGCAAACATCATTCTACCTGGGCTCATCCGATCAGAAGCGGTGTGGAACAACCACGTCCAGCCGGATGGATCGCACCGTCTATTCGACATGTTGATCAAGAAACAATGCGTCAAGCGCCACGGGAGGCCACAAGACATTGCCCACACGGTGAATTTCATCGCCAGTCCTGAGGCTCAATTCATCACGGGCCAAATATTTGATTGTGGTGGAGGAGCGACCTTCCATTGATTTTATTTGTAAGGTAAAATAGAGGGCTCTGTTAAGCTAGAGGTGCAACCATTTCAGAATCCAATCCGGGGAACAAAGGATCGAGAAATAGCCTCGACCAGTCATTATCCAGGAGGTCGTCAGCTTGATAATCTGAATTATCCTCGAAATCGAGTTCAAATCCATTACCGTTGAACTCTTGTGACGCTTCCATGTCATTTCCTCTTTCTCGAAGTTTGTGTTGCTCGATTGTTGTGGCACCACTGCCAATTGCGTGGGCAGCAAGCCCCGGCTTATTCTTGTTGGTAGCATATCTGGCTTTGTTCCGCCTGGCATGATGGAAATACCTGTTACATTTTGCTGTAATACTGTTGATATCTGACAAAGAGTCTAAATACTCCAATGCAGCATCAAGCGTTTCTTCCACCCCTGTCACATTTAGAGATGGAAAGACATGGCAATTCCTCTCTATGGACATAAGTGTAGATACCGCACTGAAAACAACTGCTCTTGTTAGTATGTTTGCCACGATGCGATGTGTTTAGTTTAGACTTACATTGGATGGTATACCACCACGGCCCAATCGATTTCGAGCTCAACGAGCTATGAAGCAATTGGATTATCATACAGCTATTCTTCAAGCACTCTTCCAGGCTAGCCAAGACTGTTTTCTGAAGATATCCGTCGCAGTGAGGCGACCTCAGATATCCTGGATATTGTAAGAGGAGAACGAGAATTTGCCGATGGATAAGAAGGCGAATGTGGAGATATCGAGCTTTCAGTGTTAAAATCTGACGTGTAAAAGGACTCGGTGGACGCGAAACTTCCAAATCGACAGGTACAGGGAGATTTCTCCGCCACATTGCAAGTTTCATTTCCTGCTCATGAATCTGACCGATTTGAGCTCGGAATTGAACCTCATCAACCTCGCTTGACGGTAAGATTTGGCTCTCATCTCCTGTGAGAACCCAGGAGTGGTCTTTGAAAGAGGCCAACAAGATGATTTCTGCAATGTGTGACAGCTGTACCGTGGCATTGAAGAAGGCCATTGGAGGAATATGCTCAGGAGCAACATCGGTAGACTCATCGGTTAGAATCGGAGCCTCGTCGTCGAATCCAATGGGAGGGCCCACAGAGGATGAAAACTCGGTGATAATAGCTGGAGGCTGCCCTTGTTTCAGGCCAATGAATCTATTTTTTTCAGTCAAATCAATGATGCCAGAAATATCAGACGAATGTAGCTACCTGTCTAAAGAATATATTCCCCACCAGAGTCGTTTCCGAGCCTCTTGCTCAATTGCGGTCATTTGCGAACTTGTCGGGTCTATATTGAGACGCAGTCCATGGGCAGTCCTGACAAGACAACCAATGCTGGTCCAACATTTGTTCAGTTGGAAATTGCTTTGCAAATGGCACGTGAGGAGGAATAGTGCCTGGATAACTTCCAAGGTGCTGAGGTCGAAACAGATGGACAAAATAAGCTCGCTTGCTCGTCGGTGGAATATTTGTGACATGTCATAGGCTTCTTTAAGCGACCAAGTGTGGAAGTCACTTCCAAACGCGAACACAAGGTTAAGGATTGCCAGCCATGAGATACTGACCTCAGACCTTGTGCGGTAGATCTGTTCCAGTTTCTGATGGAGAGTTTGTGGATGGAGCACTGGATAAAGAGGGTACACATAATCCAGAAAATGCTCGGTAAGTTCGCGTGCTAGCTCTATCGGTGGCAAGACGAAGTTGTCCACGTCAATTTCTGAGCTCTTGCGAATTACGCTGCCTCTGCGTGGCCTCGAAGTTTCTAGATTGTCTTGGTTGAATTGCTGACGTTCTGTTATTGAAAGCATTCGATAAGGCATTAAGCCAACATCTGCAATGGCGTCATGAACAGAAGCCTGTTCTCCAAGGACATCAGCAGGCATGCAACAGGTTCAGAAACATGTCTTACTGTAGTATAAGCATCGTGGAGAATCACTTTCTATGCTGCTTGCCGCGCCGTCCGCTTCGTGGGCGGTATAGACTTGTACAGGCAGTGATCCCTGCACACTTTCATTGGCGATGGAGGAACACCGATTTGAGCCTTCGGGTTTAGCACCGGTACTCAATTCCAAGACGGAATCCCGCGCTTAGAGCCCAGACTCGGTAATCTAAGCTCCTGCTCAAGGTGACTGACTTTTGCTTCAAGCGATTTGATGTACCTGCCTAGGTCAGTGCTGGCCATTTGCTTGGTTAGGGAGCTCTACCTTTGATTGGAGATCTCACGCTTCCCCGCTACGGCGTAATGGCATGACAAGGCTCTCCGTTTGCAGAAGCCACAGACAGGCTGATGACCGTCACACTTGTTTTTGCGTTTCCTGCACCCCAAGCACGCCCGGCCAGATCGAAGCCGGTCGGAACCTTCGCCGTGATTGGGCATGGTGCTGAACCTGTCCGGTGTTCTGGCATCGATTGGCATGACCCTCAGGTGCTGGACACAATCTGTTCAAAATCAAACCAAATAGTGGATATTCCCTGTGTACGATGTTGCCCAAATGTCGCGAGACTATTTCGAGGGTAGCAGGCACATTCCATCCCGGACGACTTCAACGGACGGGAGCCCGAGTCGCTTCCCGTGGGGTAGGAAGTCGTCTCCCGGACCCACGAAATCTGGTTTGTGCGACGCCACCGAATTTAGCAAGCCCAGTCACAAGACCAACGCAAGAACTCCTTACGTTAGGCGCCTTTAGCTCCTGGGGAATTGATTCACTAGACATGCGGCTCACAGAAACAGTGCCAAAAAGACGTCGCTTAGGCGACCTCTCCGCCTTGCTGGCTTCCTCAGCACCCACATGGTTTCAACCAGCTTCCCCCGTGGGGTACGTAATTATTAAGTAGGGCATGTGGGTTTTTTTTTGGTGGGGTCCCTTTGCATCTTGCTACGCCCACTTTCTCCTCGAAGAATTGACTTACCACGCCAAATCACAATGGCTGGTCAAAAAGGAGCCGCAGTTGAGTGACGAGGGATAGATTGCACGGTTGAAGGTCCGACAGCGTCAAAATTTCCTCGGCCCACAGAACAGCTTCGACCCCAGCATCATCTCTCACAACCCCAAAATTCGTCCTCGCGTCGCCCTTGCATAAGAGGAGGTATTTCTTCTGTCCGACTTATTTCGAAATTTCAAACTGTTACTGGATACTTTTGCATTCAACAAGTTCGTGCCATATAGACCGGAATCATGTCCGAGGAAAAACCTGTCTCTCCTGAGATCGAGAATGTCATGGCCGATGAATGTGGCCCGGAGATTATCTCCGTGCAAGGAGGGTTCTTTCACCACTACACATCGTTGATATACTGCACAATCATGTGCATGGGCGGACTTCAGCTTGGTGAGCAAATCCGGGACCATTCGAACGTAACCATCTAACACTTTTAGGTCTTGATCTAGGTTCGATAGCTGGGATGCAGGCAATGCCAGGCTTCCTAGAAGTCTTTGGCTTCCGAGACCCAACATCGACGCTCGGCTACGGTATCAATCCCACCGTTCAGCAGCTGATCAATTCTTTGATGTCTCTGGGTGCTTGTCTGTCTTGCCTCGCGGCCGGACCTCTCGGCAAATACGTGAGTCGGAAGTGGTCACTTGCTCTCGGCATTGCTCTTAATCACCTCGGAGTCATTCTCATGATGGCGGCTACGAGTAACGGGACGCTGTACGCAGGTAGACTGATTGTTGGTCTCGCCAACGGGCTGCTCGATGTCGTGCCGCAGCTCTACATTCATGAGTCTGCGCCAGCCCCTCAAAGAGGGTCGCTTCTCGGTGGTTTCAACGTTTGCGTTAGTGTCGGCCTGCTGATCGGCTCAATTGTCGACAACTCTACAACAAAACTCATCAACAAGAATTCCTATATGATTCCTCTAGGGCTATTTTTTATCGCTCCAACCCTTATGGCAGCCACTCTTCCATTCATGCCGGAAACTCCCCGCTGGCTAGTCGAGCACGATCAAACAGATAGCGCACGCAAATCATTAATTAAACTTCGCAACAAGACAACAACTCCTGAGATCATCGAAGCCGAGCTTACGGAGATTGTGAACGCCTTTGAAACGGAAAAGGCCATGGTTCATGGAGCCGCCATCCCGAGTCTATTCAAGAAGACCAACCTCCGACGAACTTTGGTCTCATTCGGGTTATTGGCGTCTCTTGGAGGGGCCGGCTCACTGTTCTTCATTATGTTTGGGACTTACTTCTTCGCCATTGCTGGACAGACGCATGCCTTTGAAGAGAGCGTCGGCATGACAGCTGCAGGATTAGGGGGCACCTTAATTTCGTTGTGGGTTATCACTAAAATTGGACGACGAACGATTCTCCTCCTCGGCTTTGCGATGCAAGCGATCTGTATGATTATCATCGCCACTGTCTACCAATACGAGTCGACCAACTCCGCCGGTGGAAAGGCCATGGTGACTTTTGTCATCATTTTCACCTTCTTCTACAACATGTGCGTGGCTCCATATCTCTATCTCTCGGCTGGAGAGATACCCACGCAACGACTTCGTGGATACACGTTGGGAATTGCCATTGCCATTGGATTCTTCTTCAACTGGCTGTGCAGTTATACAGCCCCATATTTCCTGAATCCTCTGGATCTCAATTGGGTAAGTCAAACGCCTTTCGCACCCCCGAATATAAGTCATAGGACCGATCTTAACATGATAAACAGGGTGGCAGGTACGGATACATCTGGTTTGCTTCCAACGTCATCGTCTTCATCTTCATCTATATGTGTGTTCCGGTGAGTCTGAACATTCTGTCCTCCGACTTCATCTACTAACATGCTCATAGGAAACTAAGGATCGGACACTAGAAGAAATTGATGAGATGTTTGAGGCAAAACTTCCCGCCCGCAAATTCAAAGGATATGTATGTGTTAAGGCCAACGACGCACGTGTCAGCGGTATGCATCATGCACACAAACTCGAGCAAGTGTCCGCGGCGAGCAACAACCAGCATGTCGACTCGGCGGTATAAGCAGTACAAAGCAGGCCTGCAGGACTCACGACTTTTACAGCAAGATCAGAATTCAAAATAGAAATAGAAATTTAGAATTGCATTGCATATAGTAACAAGAAGAGATCACTTCTGCTCAAAATCTCCAAGATGCGGCCTCTGTATCTCGAGGTTTCTCCGACATGCTTTTAGGCTGGACTTCCAAATAATTTCTCACTAAAGGGAGCCGGCTTAAATACTCCACCAATTTCCAAAGTTGGCCTGGTCCAGGCTAGTCCAGCGCGTGGCCCGAGGGCATTGGGCTCCCCCAAGGCCCCGTGCCTGGGGAGACGTAGGAGACCTTCCCCTCCCCATCAGGTCGCCTCCCACTCTTAATCTTCCCGAGTTCCCCTCCAAGGTGTTTTCCTTTGTAGGCTTTTGCAGCCCGCTTCAACCCCGATCCCTTACTCCACCGCGCTGATGGAAGGAGTCACTTCACACTGAATACTAGCGGCACCTCTACTCAAGTCTGACATTATGCTGAACGCCATGGTGTGGGCGCCAAAACCAGCCGCCTTCCCCGCCATCGAGATCCGACCTCGCCCGCCGAAGTACGCCAGCCGGCGGCCACGCTCACCGGAGGCGGTGGATGGCGGTAATGCTCTAGAAGATATCAGAAGCGACAGTGGGAGCAAAAGAACCAATGTCACTCGAACTGTCACGGCGGATGAGCTGCCAACCATCGACACAACGGCTTCTGTTCAGGCTCAAGATCCTCTGGGCGATGCAGGCCAGCCGGCTAAAAGACTGCGAGCAAGTTCGGTTTCCACTCAGGGCTCACGCCCCAAGAAACCACATCAATGTTCAACGTGCCCGCAGTCGTTTGCCCGAGCCGAACACCTGATCCGCCACGAGCGTTCACGTAAGTGGTACTCCTCGGTACTACAGATGTTTCCTCATCCGTCCTATAGCTTCTAGTCCCCAACTGACCTCTGGTAGACCGCAAAGAAAGACCGTTTTCGTGCCATCTGTGTGATTCGACCTTTACCCGGAAGGATCTGATCAAGCGGCACATCTCACGGGCGCACCCTGAAGTTCAAAACTTGAGCAATGCCGAACACCTGCGTTCGTCGAGTCAACAAGGTGAGACGGGCCAGGAAGAAATGTCTCCAACCAACGTCGCCAACACGTCACCGAGTGCGGGGGCTCGACGGACACCAGCATCATCGTCGGATCAGAATCTTTCTGCCTCGATGATGGATATAGAACGTAACGTGTCAGCTGGCAATGCCATAAGTGATGCCGACATGCGAATGAGGATGACGTCGCCCGGGGAGATATTTGATCTCGACGCCCTACTTCATGACATCGAATCCAACGCACCCTTCTCTATGCAGTTTCCTTTCCAGTTTGATGGCTCTCGGCCTTCAGACGCTTTGTCGACATCCGTGCTGCCTGAATCACAGGGCGGTCCTTCGCAGGGCCAACGCGGTCCACGTTTCGAGCCAAACGTGCCAGGCGAGAGGAGCGTTGGGTCGACTGGATTTCACGACTCCAGGAGCACTATATCCGACACAGCAAGCCAAAGACCTAGTACCGCGTCAACGCTACCTCCACAGTCCTGGCGCGGCTTGCTCTCGATCACAGAAGTCAAGAGGACCGAGATTGAGAATGATGTTCGACAGGTTTTCTCCTTGGTAAGGAAACTACCCTCAGAGATCCGCTCTCGCTGACGATTAATCTATCCAGGCGAGTGCCGATGTAAACTTCAAACTACCTTCCTGCATAGGATTTGAAAGATACGTCACCACATGCTTTGACTCGTTTTTTGTCCACATGCCGTGTATTCATACGCCGACTTGGAAAGCCGAAAATGCCCACCCGTCTCTTCTCCTCGCTATGGCGGCTCTCGGGGCCAACTACCACTATGAAAGAGAAAAGGCGTTCCACCTACACCGCGCCGCCCGACTGTCGATAATCAACCATGTGAGTCAATATCCCAAGTCTTCCGTGCTGGACTCACCGTTTCTCAGATGGAACTCTCAGCCTTCTCGTCCAAAAATCGACCTTCGTGGGTCATGCAGTCGATATTCTTGACCATGGCTTTTGGCGTGTGGAGCGGAAATTTTGATGCAGTGCAAGAAGCCCTTGCATTTCAGGCGAATCTTGCCCATGTGAGTGTCAACATCCGTCGAAAGACTCCGACATATTCTGACGCCTTCTCTCAGATCGTACGGTACATCCCACATCCGGTCTCTTCGTGGTCGGACAACAGCCAGGATCCTGCTTTAACGTGGGAACAGTGGGTGGAAATTGAGACGACCAAAAGGTGGGTTGTGGCTCGCCCCACCGGGGTTTCTTTTTCATGAGTACCTCGTTGACTCAGCATTCGCAATAGGACCAAGTTTACCATCTACGCGTTTTTCAACAACCTCAATATCGCATTCAACGTCCCCCCTGCCCTCATCAACTCGGAAATCGAGATGAGTCTACCGTGCACCGAAGCTGAGTGGACGGCGCAGACCCCTCAAGCCTGGGCGGAGCACCGAAGACGGTCCGTTAGACCCTGCCCGTTGTTCCAGCAGGCCCTCCACAGTCTCCTCTCGCCGACCGAGAGCCAGGCACTCCTATGCAGCACTTTCGGATCTTACCTTCTGCTGAGCGCACTGTCACAGCAAATATGGCACATCCGACAAGCATCCCTTGGACTGTCAGATATGCCCGGTCTGTACCAAATCGAGTCTGCACTCCACAAGTGGCAGGCAATGACCCATACAGGCGAAAATTCGTCAATATCCCTCCGTAACCCCCACGGACCTCTTGCGTTAAATGCGTCGGCATTGTTGCAACTGGCTTATGTCAGGCTGTGCAGCAGCATCGGTCCTGTAAACACCGCTCTCACCAGCCAAGATGTCACCACGGTCATCTCAGCAATGAAATCACACCTCATGGACATTCAGCGTTCAAACAAGGCCACCAGGGCTGCGTTGTGTGCGGTGCAGTCACTGAGAAACGCCGTCAGGGTGGGAATGAGCTTGATGGCGAGAACAGGATCGCTGGTCTGGAGTCTGCAACACCATCTGTATTCATTTGAATGCTGTACGTCCTCACCCTCCACCCACTGACCGTGACAGCTCGAAATTGTTCTAACCGAACCAAAACCAGGCTTGTTCCTCAGTAAATGGATAGAAGCGATGGAACAGACTTCGGCGGCATCTCCTTGGACCGAGGACGAGAGACAGGTAGAAACCCTTCTTCGGCAGACCATCAACGAAGTGGATTTGGCTCCAAACCAAGCCGAACGTCCAATGAGCGCGCAGGTGATTTATGCTTGGGCCCCCATGTACAATTGTTTAGAGATATGGGGCATCGTGCCTGTGCTGGGATCCGCCATTAGTCGGTACGCAGACCTACTTTGATACACTTATAGATAACGTATATACTGGTCTAACAATTCATACCCCGTTCGATCGCAACAACGGCTTAATCCACCAACCCGTAGACTTTGTGTTCTGCTTTCTGGCTCGGAAACGTCCCGAGGGGCGTATGTATGCGCAAAGCGCCGAGTAGAGCTGACTTTTGAAACTCTTCGTCTTCGTTGAGTCGTCGAAAGAAGGCCTTGTCTTCGTCACAGATGTTCTTCTGATCCTGCTGGACGATACGTTTGAAATTCTGCGATCCGGGGTTGCTGATGGACTTCCAAATATGGTGCCTAATCTCGCAAGCCTCCTGCAGAACGTCTTCTGAGACTCCGCCCTGAATCACGGCTGTCAACGCGTCCGAGATGCACCCGGCATCCGTCATTCCGGTGGTCAATCCGAATCCTCCAATGGGGTTGTTGAGGTGGGCGGCGTCACCTGCCAACACCACCCTGCCGACCTTGTACTTCTCGACCTGTCTCTGGTGCACGTTATACTGCGCACACTGGACGATCTGGAAATCGTCGGGACCGGGGAGAATCCGCTTCAAGATCGCCGGTGCCATCTCCAGCACCTCCTCGTCGGTAAATCCGGGCTTGACGCCAAACGCCACTCTCCAAGGGTCAGTGCCCGGTCCGGTGCGACCGGCGACCGCCCAATCGGCCCCTCCGATCAAGAAGTTCGCCGCTCCCCAGTTGTACTTCTCAAAGGGAAAGTAGACGTTCATGGCCACGAAACTTTCGTCCCACGTGAAGCCTTCCAGATGCTGTCCGATCAGTTTCCTCGTCGCCGAGTGGCCGCCGTCCGCGCCGACGACATAGTCGGCCTTGACCTCGAAAGGCGGTTCTCCGGATTTAGAAATCGACACCACCACCCCGTCGTCGTCCTGGCGGAGGTCAACCAGGGCGTGATCGAACAGCACCTCGGTTGTCGGGTACTTCGCGCAGAACTCGACCAGGACCTTCGCCAGCAAATGTTGGCCGCATTGTAGCGTGTACGGCTTGTGCAGGTCCGGGTTCTTTTCGTTTTCCAGGAGTCCCCAGTGCATCTCGGCCAGGATGTCTCCATCGAGTGTACGCCACGTCCACACAGCGCGCTCGTCGGCGAAGCAAATCTTCACCACGTCGTCGAGGATCCCAAGCTTGGCTAGGTCCGCGAGAACAGGAGCCCTAGACAATCCAAAAAGTCAGCCACGAGATGTTTTATCTCCAGCAAGTACAAAAGATGTACTGGGCTGCTTACGTGTAAGTTAAAGCTTTTGGTCGAGGGTCAATAAATGCGTCCTGTAAATTCCGACGGGTCAATGGTAGGATTCTCTAGTCTATCGAGTGCAACAGACCTTCTCGTAAACTGTCACATTGATGCCTGCATGTGACAACTTGGCCGCACACATCATGCCCACAGGCCCGGCGCCGATGATGACGACATGCGCATCTTTTCCCAACTTCTGTTGCATCTTGTGTCTGTTGACAAGATATTTTGAAAGTCAAAATTGAGTTGCGAGTCCCGAATCGTTAGAAAGATACTAGATAGCTTGCACGACGTGTGGTGGCTTCTCTTTCCAGATTATACCTTTTGAGTTCGAGTTTGAACATCTTTCATTGAGACGGGATACTAGTACCAGGAGGCCACGGCCTGCCAGTAGACTCGACGAGACGCATGCGGCCCTAGGTTCCCCTTGGAGGCCGATACCCGCATGCCGTCAGGGTCATGCGATGGGGCATTCTGGTTCTCAGTCTCGCGGCCTACGAAAACGAAAAACATCGACGTCCTTGCGATCCGGGGTGGATCAAGGCTCTAGGGAGAACCCCATTGACCCCACAAGCTACATATGTGGTCGCGCCCGGGGGGGTGTGGATTACCCCACCCCGGTCACGGATGCCGTTGACTCAGTAGGAAAGAATGCTTGACTACCAGCATTCGGAGGTAGCTCGTTGTGTAACTACTCAGTCATTGTGAGAGGCACCATCACGTCGGCCGACAGAAAAGTCATGATCTCCAAATTTTCAACAGTGAACCATGGCAAGTTGCAATCGATTTCCGGCCAAGGCAAGGCCCTCCCTCTAGTTTATCGCAGATTCCTCAGATTTTAGCTACTCTTTGATCCGCCAGTTCAAACTCAATCGTTCCCGTAAACATTCTGAGCTGATGGAATTTGCTGACCCGCAGGCCTGCTTTCTCGCCGATCCTGACGATATCAGCAAACGTCCGCTCCTTGCCGCCCATCAGAACCATGGTGCTCAGCTGCATCATGTGGCAAGCCTCGGGATAGCCCGACTGATATTTGGGTAGATGTCTTGATGCCGGGCTATCAGCGTCAGTCGGAGGAGTGATCAGCGAAGGTATGATGAGTTCGTTGACGAGAACTTTGGCCTTTGGATTCTTGCGGAGCGCCGGTACGAGTTGGGCGAGCAGTTTGCTAGATGTGTCGTCGTCGTAGTCACGGCTAGATTGTCCTCTAGTGTCAGCCAGTATCATACTCAGATGTGGAATTTCCTTACACTACACCACGAAGCCAGTAGACATCGGCAACTGTGGTTTGTGGGGTGAAGTAGTCGTGGACTTGGAGGTCAATTTGGCCGTTTTCGAGAGCCTTCTCGTACCCCGTGAAAGTCTGCAAGTTGAGGAAAGTCAGCCATAGCACAAATACCTCAAAGCTCCTTCATGAAGACCAAACTGATGAGCGCGTACCGATTTCATGACGGGAATCATCTGTTCGAGCTCTTGGCAAATGATCTTGAGGTTCGGATACTTCTTGTGCACCTCCAGCATGACACTTCCGGGACCGGCTCCGACATCACACACTGTCTGTCCGTAGGCATCCCAGGGTAGATCAGTCCGCGTTGCCACCACAGTGATGGTCGACAACCAGGGGACGCCGATGTTGAAGTTGTTCAAGAGGTTTGCTCCTTCGGGTGTTCCCAGCCAGGGAAGGACGCCTATGTCGGTCCCGAGTGCATGGGCAAATGCCCCCTTGGCAGGATCATGCTCATGCATCCTCTTCGGATCTTTCATTACGGGTAGCCATCCCAGGCCAGCCTGGTAGCCTTCGTTGGTTTCGATCAACATCATGGCGGCAGCACCAGTCTCCTGTCGAAGTTCGTAACTGTGTCTGTTGTTACGGAAGACGTCAGGAGCCACTTCGACGAAGATATGTCGCTGTACAAGCATATGCATCACGCATCCTGTACAAAGGCGTCAGGGTCGTATTCGCAAGCCTGCTCGGCACCAAGACCTACCTAGCTTATGCTCATCTGTTTTACAGACTCTAGCTAGATGTGAAAGTGATGCTTCTCCACCGTTTTGGATGATTTTGTCGGCGATTCGAAAATCCGCCGCGACTCCCAATCCAACCGTGCTATTGTTGGCCACACATTCTGTGACAAGCTTGATCTTGGTGGGAGTTAGGAGCGCAATGAGCTGCTCACAGTCGGCGACGATCTTTTGGGATATCTCCCAAGCGTCGCGAGAGGGAAGTCCTTCGTCGTATGTCTTCCATGGCTTGGGCTCAAACAAGTGCCCTGTATCGTCTCCCAAGGTATTCTCCAACCTGTCCCCAAGAGACGCAATATTCCGGTAGAGGTTTCGCAGTAACGACATGGTGGTAGTACGAGAATTCGTCTTTCTAGTCTCTTGATGCTTTAGGTTGATAATTTCCAAGAACCTGTGATCCTTAACATACGCAACTGTACAGCTAGAGCAGCAGCAGGCTTACCAACTCCGGATCCTGATGCTAGACCGTCGGAGCGGTGCATCCATTTTGCGGGGAACGATTCCCACCGGCTTCGAA
Source organism: Exophiala calicioides (assembly GCA_001599795.1). Lineage (NCBI taxonomy): Eukaryota > Fungi > Ascomycota > Eurotiomycetes > Chaetothyriales > Herpotrichiellaceae > Exophiala > Exophiala calicioides. Next base: position 996,489 of record BCHZ01000003.1, read on the forward strand.
TACCGGACCTCGTTGGAGAAACTCCACTGGCTAATCAAAGTCCGGAGTACCCCAAGCCTCCACAGCAGCTCAAGATTCTGGACCATAGGATGCTTCCCCATCAATCAGGGCGGCCTCATATGTTACGGCGTCTCATGATCGATGATAGAAACAGGTTGCCTAGCTAAACGGACTCTAGGTCCGGAGCTATGTTCTGCGGTCCGGTATCAACTGGTCCACCATCGAGCCTGAAAACACTCTCTTGACGCCGGTGAACAGAGCTTGTCAGCCAGTAATCCAGGCACAACATTTTTGACAGTGTTGTTGAACGTACGCTCAGGACCAAAGCCATGCCACCGATACCTTCAGGCGCAGATGGAGTCCAGCCGCCAAATTCCAGCGGCATCACGGTGATCATCATCGGCCTGGGCTATGCTGGTGCAGTTGCTGCCATTGAATGCCACCGGAAAGGGCATAAGGTGGTCCTCTACGAGCAGGCCGAGGAGATTAAGGCTTTGGGTTGGTCTCTCAGGATCCTTTGGCAGTGTCTGGTACTCAACTGACTCTAATTCAAGGCGACGTCATTGGCATCACAGGCAATGCTGCCGGGGTGATCTCAAAATGGGGGAACGGAAAGGTCCATGCACGGCTGGAGCCCATTCTCTGTGACTATGCCTGGATGAACATCTACACCCACAAAGGAGAGCACCTCACGGGCCACAGCATGCTGGGGTACTCTGCGGGATCTGGCTATGCGGCAAATCGTGGCGACCTTGCTGTGATTTTCTATCACCACATCAAAGAACTAGGGATTGATGTTAGGCTGGGGAAGCGAGTGACCGAGTACTTCGAGACCCCTACGGAGGCCGGTGTCATCGTGGACGGGGAAAGGATATCTGCCGATTGCGTCCTAGCCTGCGACGGCGTCCACTCAGCGGCTCGCAGCTTCATCATCGGGAGAGGAGACAAGCCCTTTGCGACTGGGTACGCCGTATTCCGCGCCTGGTTCGACGCCACAGAGGCAAGGAAGGATCCAGAACTGGCATGGGCGTTTGAAGGCGAGAGCGACAAGATGGAGACCTTCATCGGTCCCGATGTTCACTGCATCGTCGGTACGGGCAGGCGCACCAAGGACATTGTGTGGACCTGCACGCACAAGGACATATGGGACATCGCCGAGTCCTGGTCGTACCCGGGGAAAATTTCGGATGCGCTAAAGGTTGTCGAAGGATGGGACCCTCGCGTCATCAACATCATCAAGAAGACCCCGGAGTCCCAGTTAGTCGACTACAAGCTTCTGTGGAGAGAGCCTCTACCCGGTTGGACGTCCCCCCACGGCCGGATGATCTTGGTCGGAGACTCTGCACATCCGTTCTTGCCCACGTCAGGACAAGGAGCCGGCCAGGCAGTTGAGGACGCCGCGACGCTCGCGATTTGTTTGGAATTGGCAGGCAAGGACCGCGTGGCTCTCGGGCTTCGTGCCAGCGAGAAAATCAGGTATGTCGTGAACTGCGGTAGTCAGGCCTAGGAGGACCAGACAAACATAACCCGAAGAACTGACCAAGTTTATGAACAGATATTCTCGCGCCACACTCGCCCAGAAGATCGGCATCGAGACGCGCGACGCCTGGCACAAATTCGATATTAAAGAATTCAAGAAGAATAAAAAGTCCATCGAGATGCCCCGTCCCGACTGGCTATTCGGCCATGACCCCCAGAGGTACGCATACGATGAATTCGAGACAGCACTGCACGCCGTCGAGACCGGCGCCGAATACACACCCCGCAATGTGCCTCCGCCTGGAGAGACTCATCGGACGGGCGATTTCACAGGGAAGAAGATCGATGCGTGGGTGAAATTCGACCAGGAGAGAGCCCAGAAACAGGAGGTCAAGGAGGGCCAACTGCCCAAGAACGAGGTCCGCAGGGCGACCGCCACCGAAAGATTGGCTGCCTTTGCTTCACAACTTGACCCAAGGTCCAAAGCCAGAAAACAGTGATCGGAAAGTCGACTGGAGCAACTCCACGACACTCGACGAAGCTCGATGAAAGATAAATGTAGTTGCGGAGTTTTGTTATATAATTACCTTTTCACAAGGATTTAAGTCGTCGTTAGGCGTTCTGATCGTTTGTAAATTTCCCTCATGTGGCCCCCAATTCCACTCTCGACCGTTGTGGACACTATGGTCTCCAACGTCCAATAGGGCAAAGCAATTAGGTTCTAATCACAAGTACTTCGATTGAAAAGACGCCCAACGCCTTCATCCTTTCGGCAAAACGTGGCGCTCTCTGTTGGGGGATTTCTAAGGGCGGGTCCGGTGGTACCAGAATCCATAGTCAGGCCTGAGGTCTTGGATCGTCGTGAGGGACGACCCCCATACAATCATACTACACACAATCAAGGGCATTCCTAACACTCTCCCATGTAAGGCCCTAGCCAAATCCTTCAGGATGTTGATAATGAAACTCCCCAACCCGGCCAAGGCGGTCCCATCGGTCTTCACGGCTAGCATCATAAACTCTCCCGACATTGGTCAGGATTTCCAGTTGAAATTCGCTCGGCTTTCTGGACAACAGCGGTTTGAGGCATCGTTGGCGGTGAATCTATCGTTAGTGACGGTGTCGTTTAGGGTTCGGTGAGCTCTAGTCGAATAGGAAAGACGTGGTATAGGATGATCTACATGATGAAGGTGAGAATGCTCCGCTGCGCGCTTTAAGTGGAAACTGAAGCAAAGGAAGAACTGGGATAAACCACGAGTCAAGGTATATACAACGAGAGCCACATGGATTGAGGTAGCCTCCATTAGAAACAGGTTGAGAGCCTAGAAAATTAAAGATGGACAATCAGCATACTCGCAGACACTAGTTTCTCCAGTGCATTCCCCCATCACTGACCATGACTGTGATAGCCCAAGAACGTTCATAGCCACACCATTCATATTGGAACGGGCCAGAAAATATGCTCATGGCGTTGCCTTGGGATGTGGACTTGGAGTTGCAAGATATTTTAGGAGACCCAGTCCATGATTGAACCCACAGGGGAAGCGTACCCGCAAGGCTGAAGGGCCAAGAGACAAGCCCACATCCTCGTTTAAATTTCCGTTTCCGTTCCCTTTCCGTCGGAAAAGTGCGAACAAGTGGGCTGACAGGATTGGAGAGGAATTGACTACGGTAAGAAAACTGGGGATTTATCAACGAGTTAGTGCGGGTGGCCTTACTGGGTATTACGAGTCGATATCGCTCTTCGCAGCCCTAGTACCAGTAAGGAAAGTCTCGCCGCTCGCCTAAACACGCTTCCTCATGGGCCAGCAACCGCGTCTTTTTCAGCTCTGCCGGGACACGAAAATTGTGAAGACGGCTTGGCATGTAAGGCCAACTGAAATTTGCGTCAATGTATGGTATCACTGAGTGCTGCGGCGCGAAGATTGACAGGATCCAACACAGCCTTGAGCCCTGGATAGTCATGGCCAAGCCGTGGTAGCAAACCCTCGGCACTCAACTCCGGGGCCTTCGACTGTTCAATTCGAGTCACTCGCATGTCGCCTGGATAAGCACTTGGGGGAAGGAACGATGGGGCGCGCTGCCAAATAAAAGGAAGTTCAAGCCCCGTCCACTATTTCGACGAGGGACTGCAAGAAGGGTCGACATGACAAGAACTGGAAAGTGCGATACTTGTCGACAGCGGAAGGTCAAGGTGAGCAATGGAGAAATCGATGTACAGGTGTATCTTTGGAGCAGGGCTGATGACGGATTCTTCTCTAGTGCGATGAGCAGAAACCTGAATGTGGTGCCTGCATAAAATCGCGCCACTCGTGTCGGTACACTTATGGCAAATTTTCGCGGTTTGTCATAGACCCGTCAAGTGGTATACCCAGTCACAGCTCAGATGACCCGTCAACACACAACGATAATGTCAAACAAGGTCCTGGCGAGACCCCTCCTCCAGTGACAGTGCTGGCATTGCGATCGAGCCATGGCGCCGCATCGGGAAACGGGGTGTTCCAGAGCTTCACATTCGTGCCAGCAACGAATCTCCTCCCAGATTTGGGCTCTGTCAAGGACAGGGGATGCTCTCCATTGGTTGTGTCGGCAGATCGACATTGCTCTCCAGGCACCATCCCAAAGCAGCTTTCTTCCGCGAACGCCAGGCTCGCTTCCCGACTGCTGGCGCTGACAGGCCCAAGCCACCAAAATCCCCTCGACATGTTTGGAGACTTTATTTCCTGGATACCTCAACTCATTGGGGGAAGCGAAGTCATCTTTGCAACAGCCCAGAGTCTAATCGACAGCCTGGACACATATAACAATCGAACCGAAGAGAATACCGCTCTAAGTCGCAGATCAAATGGAATAGCCTTGTCTAGGATCCGGTCGGCTCTTCAGTGCCATGATGCCAGCTCTACCAGCTCTGAGCTCCTCTTGGCAGTTCGACTGATGTTTCTGATTGAGGTATTTAGAGCCATTCAATATTGATCTTTCGACGCTGTGGGCTAACGAATAGCCTCTGGCTAGCTTATCCTGGGTCCAACGTCGCTAAATTGGACATTCCATATCGTTGGACTGAACAATTTGTTGGACCAAGTCTGCGAAAATGGTACAAAGCTGGATGAGATCAGTCATAGCATATACTACAGTAGCTTTCAGTCGACAGTAAGCATGTTCCACCCGGCCAACGTCCTTCATAGATCTAACCTGGCTAGATATTCCATGACATCGTACTCGGAAGGGATTCGGCTTTTGACAGTCCGACCTGGCTGGTGTGTCCTCCTCCCGACGATCTCAACGACCTCCCGCACGGGTTTCCAGATGCCTTGCAAATCATCATGCGGATGGCCGTTCGTATCCCGCGGCTAGTGCGACTCGTCAGGGGGGCACGAGAATCCCCCGCAGACGCCAGTGCCAGAGACATGGCCACGCGCTTGGCAAACGCGCTATTCGAACCCAACCTCGACGTCTGGATCCAAGGCCTTCTGGATTCTGGCACGGTTCAAATCCGACCGAGCCGTGACTTCAAAGAGCTGGCTCGATCCTCGCTCCATTGTCCGTCAACAAGACTGCTCGTCCGACTGCTCCAATACTGGGAATTCCGCATCATCGTCTGTGGCTGTATTCAGACTCTTCTCGCTCTCCCTGCCAATGCCGTCGAGTCGAATCCATCTTCTTGCGTCTTCAAAGCCTCAATACAGGATGTACAACAGAGCGAGATCCAGGCCGCGATCCATCTGACCATGTCATTTGAGCAGATGCACTAAATAGCCAAACGCTGTCCCTCCATCGAGCTACGCATGGTATTACCCATGCAAATGGCTTTTGCCGCGCTGTATCGGCTGGAGCAACGACATCGGTTTAGGCGAGACCGTCGTACGAGTTTTGGTAAGGTGGCCCAAATTGGGACGGACGCCACTACTGACGTTAGCTCCACAACCGGCTCCAAAGCTGAGTGGGCACGCAAGATGCAGAATCGGTGTATAGAACTGCAATACCGCTGGAACATAGGCTACGGCCCAGCCAAGATGGACCACAGTGTGCTGGAGGTCCTCACCGACATATATAGCGGCGGGCCAATTCCTGCCTGCGTTACCGCACAGCATCGATCGGGTGAATTGTTGCGAGCTGGGGAACTCGAGACGTGTTGACATGTCTGAGTTTGGCCGATGCATTGATCAACCGCCGGCCATGTAGCAGATACACGAATAGTAATTTTAGGGCTATTGCTCCTCTCCATTCTATGGTGAGTCGGTTTTGATTCTTTTCAATTTCCTTTTTGTCGCCCCATTCTCAGCGGCGCCCTCCTAAAAAGACGGGGATCTCACTTCGGCCAAAGCGTCTCAAATATATTTCCAAGCCACTCTTTGCATGATTCAACTCTTCAATCTCTCCCTCTTCCCGCTTACTCTTCCCCATCCAACTCAGGGTAGTGTCTGTAAATGCCCAAACCATACTTCATGCGTCTATCACTCGCCAGATATGCCTTGATGGTCTCGAGGCCCTTCACCCTCTCGTACAAGGCCCACACCTTTGGATATTTCCCGTCTGCCCGCATCTTACCCGTACACTTTGGGAACGCATGCTGCACACCGTCGAGGGTTTGGAACAAAACCAGATCAGCGTACGTCAGTTGGCCACCGTAGAGATATTCGCCACCTTGCGAAGCTTCACCAGAGAGGACGCGTTCGAAGTAATTCAAGAACTTGGGCAGGCGAACAGTACGGTAGTCGAGGGCTTTCTTGAGCGCCTCGGGCTTTTGATCCTCGTAGTATGCAGAGGTCGCGATCGGATGATGCACGTCGTGCGGCTCGTTCGAGAACCCGTCCAGCGCCGTCAACGTGAGGGCGTTGACACGGTACAGTCCCACCGGATCTTTATCAATGCTTGGGACGAGACCGAGTTTCGGCCCCAGATAAAGGAGGATATTTGGCGTCTGGGAGATGTTGACGTCGTCGCCGTGCTGGAGAACTGGCGGGGCCAAGATCGGTGGGTTATGAGCGTCCCCTTCGTTCTTATCCGATATCTGGGCGAGGACCTCGTTGATCCCGTCTTTGCTCGCATTCGATACGTCCGTGTAGGGCGTGCCGGTCACTTCGAAGGCCAATCGGATGGATTCGCCGCGGCCTGGAAGGCCCGGCCAGTAGATCAGACGGTAGGGTCGCGAGGCATCGGTTGTCTTTTGCCGCTTGCTCGAGGCAACGGGACTGCTCATGTTGACGAGTGGGAGATTGCGCCGGATGTTGGTTCTGGAGTGGGGGGTGGAAAGGGAGAATCCAAGGGTTGGAAAAGAGGAGGCTTTAGCTGTTATTGACGGTGATGACGGCCTAGAGAGTCGTGGGAGCTGGGCAACGAAGACGCTCGTCACAGTTCGTTGCATATATGTCTTTTTTCGTTGGCAGCTGCTACTTGAGAAGAGTTCCACGAAAACGGAGGTCAAAAGATGCGAAGCCAATGCAGATATATAGGCATGGGGTGATGTACGTTGGGGCTGGGGGGTCTTGCCGCCTCTGGCTGTTAAAGTGCCGGTTGCCGAGGGCTCCAGGTACTACTCTTATGTAATCGTACCTGCCCCAATACGCGGTCACGTTGTCCACACGATCTACCCAATCACCAGCCGCCGCGGAGTGGGGCCATTCCAACCCGAGTTCCGCTGCGTATTTTGAAATGACACATAAAGATAGGTATATAGTGTGTCATTCTACTGAATAGTGGGGTCCCCGGTGAGGCTGTCAGCAACACGCCGCCTCTTCCCCGCCTTCTCACTTTGTCCACTTCCATCGCATTCAAGCCAAACGGGACACCAGGTCAAGGCGATTCGTCCTATACATATGAAATCCGCTTCAGTCCCCTCACTTCACTTGCCGTTCCTGTCTGCTCCCCTTCCAAAATGACATCGGTCCAAGACTCGCTCATCTTCGGCAACATCCTGTCGACGCGCGAGTCGGCAGTCATTTGGTCCGACAAGACACGCACACAATGTTACCTGGCTTTCGAGGGGGCACTGGCCAAATCCCAGGCGCGACTAGGCATCATCCCACAGCGAGCAGCCGACGAGATCATCAGGTTCTGCCTGGACATCAAGCATGTCGACATGAAGGAACTCCGGCAGCAGACTGAACTGATAGGATACCCGGTGCTGGGTGTAGTGAAGCAGCTGGTGGCGCATGTCAATGGCGTCGAGCCCGGGCTGGGCGAGTGGGCGCACTGGGGCGCGACCACACAGGACGTGACGGACACGGCGACAGTGATCCAGCTGTGGGACACGCTGACGCTATTTGATAAGACGCTCGACAGCATCCTGGGCGACCTCCGCACCCTCAGCGACCAGCACAAGGCCACGCCCATGGCGGCACGCTCGAACCTACAGCAGGCCGTGCCCATGTCGTTCGGCTTCAAGATGGCCCGCCTGCTGGCCACGTTCCTGCGCCACCGCGAGCGGCTGAAGGACGTCGAGGCCCGGCTTACCGTGTTGGAGTTTTCCGGCGCCGCCGGTACGTTGGCCACGCTGGCTCCCACGCCGGAACGCCCGCTACTCGGCCTCGACTGTCAGCGCGAGCTGGCCAAGGACCTCAATCTGAAGGTGCCCGAGATCGCGTGGCACACGGAGCGCGACCGGATCGCCGAGTTCGGCTCGTTGTGCGCCATGCTGACTGGAACGTGTGCCAAGTTCGCGCTGGACGTGAAATTGATGATGCAGACCGAAGTGGGCGAGGTGTCGGAACCGTATGTCCCGCACCGCGGTTCCAGCAGTACGATGCCGCAGAAACGCAACCCCATCTCGTGCGCCTACATCTCCGCAATGTCCAGTACCGTCCGCCAGCTGAGCACGAGTCTCTTCGAGGCCATGGTCGAAGACCACGAGCGCAGCACGGGTCCTTGGGAGATCGAGTGGATCGTGCTCCCGCAGATTTCGACCCTGACGCACGCCACGCTGAAGCACACAGCCGAGCTGCTCGCCGGCCTGGAGGTACATGAAGACTCCATGAAGAAGAACCTCGACATCTCGCGCGGCGGTATCGTCTCCGAGGCCGTCATGATGGGGCTCGGTAAAACTTTGGGCCGCCAGTATGCGCACGACGTCGTCTATGATCTGTGTCGGCGGTCACAGCAAGAAAACCGTCAGCTGCTCGACCTTCTGTGCGAGCATGAGGAGATCAGTAAGAACCTCAGCCGGGAGGCCCTGGCGAAACTATGTGATCCGGCCAATTACCTTGGGTACAGCGAGGCTATGGTCGAGAGGGTGTTAAAGCTAGCCGATGAGCCCCGGCGAGATCGCCAACCAAGTATTGTTGCGAAGCCTTGACGGCTGAAGTCCATCGACCGTGGCGGGTCGAAGAATATCTAAATCCATACTCTGGGGACCAGACGGACAATCTAACGTGCAGAACAACATCGCACCGATCCTCGTGGCGGAAAAAGTACTCGACAAGGAGCACACACAAGTCACACAATAGCTTACGGTGGATCATATTGGTCATCGAAAACATGGTATGAATATATACAGAGAAGAATGTTATCATAAACACCAGTCATCCATCGCCTCGAAACAAGTCGTCTCTTCACTTAGCCGCCGCAGTCTTTGCATTCGCTGTCCAGATACAGAAGCCCGCAGCTCACCCTAGGAGCGAAGAAATCCAACCCCAGGAATTGGGTATGGCGAGAGTCTCCGAACGTGTCGGAGACATGATGTTCTTCCAAAGTAATGCCGCAGCAGATGCAGCGATGGCGGAGTCAGCCTCGTCTGCAGTGACATCTTCGATGGGGAGGCTATCAGGGCCTGCAGCAGTTGGGTCATTGACGCCGCGGCCCAGGGTAAAAGCGCCGGACCGCATTGCTTCCTGGGGATTCCCTCCAATATTGGCGATCTCGATGACCAGTTGGAGATCGATGGCATCATTGATGGCAGCAGCATCAGGAGACGCTGGGTCCTGGTGCTGGGAGAGGGCGGCAATTTCAGGGTTGACTGGCGTCATGGCGGTGCACGCGACTGCATCCCCCGTGATCTGCTCGAGACTTCGGTAGATCAGGATGGCGGTCATACCTTCCACGTCGTGCGCCGCTTTGGCGTTGGTGAATGCTCGGTCGGCGATGGCTTGTTGGAGGCAAGCTGTGTTGGAGATTGTGCCCTGGCCCACAGAGGCCGCAGCAGTATCGCCCAGAAGACCGAAGATGGCATGGACGATGTTGTCAGGGTTATCTACCTGAAGGAATTCATTGGTGGTGGTCAGACATTTCTGGTGGGAGTGGTGGTGGGCTACTTCGCGGCGTCCGTGCGGAGCCGTCTCGCGAGGGCTGGAACGGATGTTGATGTCTGCAGGCTCTGCTTCTCCACGTCCGTGGGTTTGATTGACGTGGTACTTGATCGGTTGAGCTGAGGCGAAGTCGATGCTTGCAGCCAGGAGGAGGTAGAGGGGAATGAATGATTGCATCTTGAGATGTGGTTTCTTGGTTTGTGTTGAGGTCGTAATTTCTCGTAATGAGCGTGAGGGCGTTGCTTGGGGTTTGTTGTCCAAAAGGGTGTGTTAATACAAAATAGCGGCCAGGCCTGAATCAGTTCTCCGGGAACGATGTGAAATGAAGAGAAAGAATGGAAGGGGAAAGAGTGTGTGGGGTCCAAAGAACGACTGTCTCGACGGGGCTGAAAGAGGTGCCTGCTGGGAGGAAAGAAGAAGGAAAAGAAGACGAGACATATCATAGTATTATATGGATTCTTCGCGTGTCATCGACCTACCGACCAACCTGGACCCCCTCAATTGCAGGTAGATACGACGCTGAAGGCCGTCACGGGTCCAAGACAGGAGAGGAAAAAAGGCGTCTCATCATGGCCGTAGATCAGCTCGAGAGAGGCACGACTGAAGAGGGGTTTGTCTTAGTGCCGTATCAGTCGACGCCCTCGTGCTCCTTCATGAACCGTAGCGTGGGTGGCCGCTTTCATATCTGACGGTGGGAGACGGGCTAGGCCACCTCCTCGGCGACAAGTTAGTGCGAGAGATATATATAGCAAGCAACTTCAGCCGACGTCGCATCGATCACTTGGCCTGGAGGGTAGGCGGGAGCGAGGGGGACGAGATTGGGAAGGCAACAGGTGTTTGAAGGGGTGGAAGAAAGGCAAAAGAGCGACAGCAGTTGTTTCAAGCATTGCCTAGTCTTGGCGACCTCAGACGAGATCGCGCCGAGCATTCCTTGGCCCCCACACGCTCTGTCACGTGCTATCACATGACACAGCCAGCCTACTTCGACCTGCGCCGCCTTTCATCACCATCACCTCCTACTGACACCTACTCATTCGCCTTCAGCTCACCTTTTGATTCACCTACGACCCTCTCCTTCCCTGCTCGATAGTCTCTTGTGTTCCTGCACCAGACCCGGCCGGATGCCGTATTGATGGGCGAACAAGCTCCCTACTTTTGGGTCTCGACGCTGGTCGCCGTTCCGCTTCCTTCAACTCTCTTCCCTCCCGCTTGATTGACCTCTTGGTCTACAACATGGATCCTAGCCAATACTATCCTTCCTCGCACCCATCTAGCCCTTCTAGTGTTGCAACCTCTTTCTCAAACTACCTTCCTATTGACGTGTTCCTTCCTATTATCCGCTCGGCAGACTAGAAGATTGCGGCAGTCGGAGAAGAATATTAAGAGGGCGATACAAACTCTACCAGATTGGGCCTGGGTGCCTGTATATTGTGCGAGCAACGTGGGTAGTTTGATTTTTGATACCACACGAACTTGGCCTGGTGTGATGGATAGAGTCAACCCTTCGACGAGTAGGGGCTGTCCATACCCAGGAGCCCCTAGTCCCAGGGATGTTTCGCTCTTCAGGGTATCATATCCCTAAAAATCTCTCGCCTCTCGGGGTGTCTCTCTGTGTGGTGTGTTTTATGCGTATGTATGGCCAGGCCCTACAGAGCATCTCGAGGCCGATCCGGAGATTGTTGATATCGCGCGATGCCGAATTGCTCCTTGTCTCGATCGGAATTTGTTCCCCTTCCGTCTCACCTCATCGCTTCCGCACAAAATCGTCGGACCTCGACTTGAGCTGTCTCTGCCTACCAATTTCTCAGGGAATCGAAGGCTTTGAGGGTTCGATTGATCGGTCCATTTGATCTGCCCCGCGACCCTGTCGACGTCTTGGAGCCGTGGCGAAAGCTCGGCTTGGCGAAGATATTTGGTTGAAACGAAAATGTCCGAATCAACTCATTAAGATGACATTCCAATAACGTCCTTGAGCATCTTCATAATCTCCACATGATGCGGATGGATCGTGTATGGGATGGTCCGCTCGAAATGCTCGGCCACATCGCGTAGAATTTGATATCTGGCCCTATTGCCATCCTGCTCGGGGTCTTCTCCAAGTTGACGATCCCTGGCGGTCTTCAGCGTGCCGGCGAGGAAAAATGAACAGCTGAGGCTGATATGAATGATTATCCACACGCGACTGGCTTGATAGTGTGACCTCCGTAAGGACATGACGAGATGTAGGATGGTCTCACAGCGATCCATACATGTTGAACTGTGGTCCTCGGTGGGTTCCTGGTATCCCTGGAACATTTCTGGCGAAGGCGGCGTCATCCGCAGTCCATTCGCAAACGCCGACGGAGCGGCCAAGTGGTGCCGATGGAGCTGGAAAATGAAGAAGTTGACGAAGATCTGAAATATGTCATGACGCAAGCGCTGGGTATTGTCTTTGCAACTTGCACGATTCCGCAAGTACTCGTGGGCAGAGGCCTCCCACAATAAAATCTGCTCTTCAGCAACTTGGAAGTGAACAGCTGGGAGCCTTGTAGATCCTGCTCGGCGAAAACGTGCCCATTCGTGGCATATGTCGTTCATGACCACGGCAAGTCCGTGACAGCTCTCCATGTAAGGGATACCATTCGGACTGGTCGAGCGAGGAATGCGGGGAATGGAGCCATCGATGAACGCGGCGCAAGGGCGGTCGTAGCAGATAGAAAGCGTGGTATCTTGCCATACTAGACCGTGCCTGAAAAAAATTATGTGAACAACGTAATGCCTTCGAAACAAGCACGATCAACAAAGTCAAAGGGATATCTCGTACCATGTCATCCAAGCTTGCCGCTCGATCGCAGTGGAATCCTCGGTCAGTGGATGCACACAGTGAAGGCCCAAAGATTGTGCTGAGCGGATTGCCATTCCTAACGTCTTTAGTTAGCTAGTTCGTCCCAAACAAAATATCAAAACCATTGAGGATACCCAGCAATGACCAAGATGCGGCAGGATTGGCTTGATCTCGCAGAATTCCGCATAACCCGGCCAGTACGCGCACATTGTCTAACGTTGGATGGAGGAGATAATTGTCGAGCCGCAGGAGCTCGAAAGCGCAACACACTATGGATTTGGATTCCACGTTAACTTATCTCCAAACCATCAAAGGTGGGAGAGATGGCATACCAAAAACTCTGGAGCTCACGTCTTGGTCAGCCCGGTTCAGCCTGCTGTACGAGCATCCACTTGCGAGTATGCCGAACAGAAGTGCAAGCCAAGATGCAGACCGGAGCTGACTGTCGCTCTTCTGGCCACTTGAGCGCTCACGCCAGAACGCTCTTGCGTCCGCTTCGAAATCGTCGAAGGGAGATGAAGGCAGAATAAGGTTGACTGTTTCGTAAAACGAAGTCAAGCATCTGAAAGTCAAGAGTGAGCGTGAAGTTCTGTCTTGGAGCCATACAGTTCACGTACTGCTCGAAGGTCTCGTCATCGGGCAGAGCAAGGCAGATATCGTCCACCGTGGCCCCCGGCTTCCATAGATTGACGAAAGGATGCGTAGAGCCTGTGTCGGTCATGTAGAGCAGTTTCATCGTCTCGTGCGCCGAAGGTTGAGGAATGCCTTCCACATTGCTCAATTGTGGAGAATTTCCCAGAGACTGTGGAGACTTCAGGATATCAACGAGTGCTGAGGCCAATGATTTGGCACCAATATGTACCGGCGTCCCAATATCTTCTGTGGGAACAGCACTTGGTGGGCCATTGTTGGGTGACATTTGATTTTGTGGCGGTCTTCCTTGGATTAAAAGCATGTCAGCGACATGACCTCCCTGCACCCGGTATTCTTTCGGGCGCTGGTCTATCAATCCAGCATTGAGAGGACCTAGGCGTCTGACAACCTCTTCGGCGATTGTTTGCATCCTACTTTCAAGATCTGCCAGCGCCGCCAGTCTTTCTTTTGTTGGCCTATTCGATGCTTTAAGCGCAGCGTGATCTCCGCGCCTTTTTCCCTTATTATCCAAATATGCGCAAAGTTCAGGTTGTTCATGTTTTATGCAATTTCCGCACGGCTCCTGGTGATCACAACGGACTTTGCGACGGCGGCACGGATAACAAGCCTTTGGGAAAGATTTTCGTTGGCGCTTTGCAAGTAGATTGTCGATGCGTTGAGGGTTAAGCCCCTCATTTTCAGTCTCCTCGTGCTCGTTTGAAGTGTCCATCGATTTTCGGGATTTCCAAAACCGAAGGAGAAGTAATATGTCGACTGAATTCTCGAAGCCTGATCGGCAGGAAGTCTGAAGACAGGCCGCCAAGAAATGGACTTGGCTCTACGTACCTTAGTATTAAATAGTACTGTCATACGGAATACATCAGCCAAAGCAATCCGCATCCTAGGGAAGGCAAAAATCACTCAAGACTAATAATGAAAATGAGACCTTCCTACCCCACCTAGCGTGGAAATGAAAATGAAGCTGTCGGTTCAGAACTCTTTCCCTTACTGTGTGCTCTTACATCACCTCTAATTACAAAGTATGATTCCAACTCCACGCGTGCTACCTAACCCCTCTTCATGGTGCTAAACCAAAGTAACTTGATTGAGCCTTGTATACAGTATCTACTCTAAACAGAGCGCAAACAGAGTCTTCTCCAAAATACCAGATCTAGTTGAAATGTCTAATGTTGTATTTGTATCATTCCGTCGCTTCATTGCTCATGGGCTCTTATGAGGGACGAATTTGCTCATCTTTCTGATCTTCTCCCCATATATGTAGAAGACAATAGGGCATGGTACGAGAGCCAATGTGAGAAATCCCAAAAGGGTGGTCGCCCAGGCTACACCGAGCCGATGGTACCTGAAAAGATGTTAGGAACTCATCGATTTGAGAGGCATTCTTTTCGGAAACTCACATTGCAGTTGCGAATAATGGAAATGCTGCCGCAAAGATGCCACGACACATTGTGTTTGCTGCCATAGCGCTGTTAGCCAGCACCAGGTAAACATCGGCCAGGTAGTTGACGCCTTGCATGAAGATCAACATGATCCCAGTGCCAATGAATGCTGCGGAAATGACTTGCGGCACCCAAGTAATATTTTTGTCAGAAGTCCAAGCAAACCAAAACAGTCCGATTGGCAGCAACAATCCTCCGACCATCATTGCTGGAAGTCGATGTTCCGGCGTGTGAGTATCACTTTCGACCTTGGCTTTGAAATGTACTGCTGTCGTCCAGACGGCAATTCCACCTCCGATGATAATCCCAATAGCCAGAGAAATGAACGGCAGCGACGCAATTGTAGGCTTCCATCCCCGCTGCTCGTGGAATGTTATAGGGAATGCCTCGAAGAACAGATATAGAATCCCGTATATCAAAGCGAGATACATGGTGATCAGAAACAGTATGGGTTCCTGGAAGAGCATCATGAATGGCCGACCGAGGAATTTGACTACCAAGGAGCGGATACTGATCTCTTGTTCGTCCATAGGTGAGTGGATGGACCAAATGCGTGTTTGATGTCGGAGATGCTTTGCTCTTCTCTGTAGTAGAACTGGTCCATATGTTTCAGGGACAATGAGAACCCCAAGGATCCATGAGACGATACTCATTATAAGCGGAACGTATGCAGTCCACCTCCAACCTAAATGGCTCTCGGTGATGAAAGAACCCACCACAGGACCTAGGGCAGGGCCAAGGAATACTGTGGCCGAAAAAACAGCGATCGCTATCCCTCGGTGAACAGGGCCGTAGATATCAACGAAAACGCCACCGATAATTGCAAGCGGTGCCGATCCAGAAACGCCGCCGAGGAAGCGGATGAGCATGATGGTCTGAAGGTTTTGTGCTACGGCGATGGGTATCTGCATGATGCAAAAGACGAAATATCCCGAGAACAATGGGATAGTGCGACCGAATGCTTCAGAGAGAGGTCCCCATATTGCCGGGCCAAGTCCAAATCCCTGCTCATGTGTTAACATGTGCGCTAGAAGGCATAGCGTCAAAGGAACGCTGGATTCATAATCACCAGGATATACAGGCTCACACCGAGTGTCGATACTTCAGTCGATACATCAAAATGAAGAGCAACAGGGACAATAGCCGTGCTGTAGATGCTGCTGGTAAAAGTGACGCAGAAGGATGCTAGTGATAACACTGCCGCTATAGCTAGCTTTCGCCCTGGGCTAAGGTTTATTGGGTGCCCCTAGCCAAGAAAGAACTATCAATTTCATGGCTTTTGGTACATAGATGACACGAAACTTACCGGGTCGTCTAGTCCCTCCCAGTTTATGCATCCATGCTGAGTTATTCGTTTCTCGAGGTCCGTCATCTCGTTGCGTCGGCTGGAAGCTAGAGGGGCAATCACAAAGCTATGATGGCTGCTTGATCTTCGACTGCGATGCGTGGAAACACGTCTTGTCATGGGAAGGCTGTCGACTGTTTCGTTGTACTTTGAGGGAGCTGAGGACGTAGATGGACGACCAGACAGCCAGTCCGATTCGACGTTGCCCTTGTCTTGGGACGAAAGCTGTCTTTGGCCTTGTTCTCCATCCTCAGGAGTGTGTGAAGGCTGTTCTGATCGTCAGTTACAGTCCGCAGACACGTAGACAATAGATGTCTGGAAAGATATTGCTTGCAGCGCACGTGGAGGGCGCACGTGGAGTGGCAGGCGTACAAGTTGAGTTATCCGGGCTCCTTCCTTGTCAAGTGACAATGCGAGATCCTTTTCTAGAGACATGATCAAAATCTCAAAAGCAGAAATAATAGTGGTAAAACAGACTGGAGGAACGAGGCTCTTGGATTTGTTCTCCAGGACGTGGGATTGTGAGCCCTTTTAGAGGTCGCCATATGTGGACCTCAATGGGAGCGCGCACATAATGTCTGAGGGAATTCATCATCAAGATCCATTCTGTCGGAGTCTGTACATAATATAAAATGCGAGAGTGGGGAATGCTATGTGGAGCAGCCTGCTCGAAGCATTTTTAAGCGGAGGTCGGTCTGGCTCGTTATTTCCGGTTCCGCCCCGAGCTCAATCCGATTGGATGGATCGAGGGAAGCGGAGATCACGTGTCATCCGCGATGCCAAGCTCCGATGTCGCGAGCCTTTCGACCTCGCACGCCTGGCTAGATGAGATATGACTGGAGCACCATGATCTGCCGACATTCCTCATTGATGAAATTGTTGCCCCTTCCAACGCCATTTGGCCCTATTTCTCGTACCTACTTGAAGTCTACATTAACCTAGGGCCCAAAACCTTCTTCGATCGCGTAAGTTGCGAGGTTCGGCCCGAGAAACCGCTTTTTCGATGACCTCCGGAGTCCGGATGCTGATCCTCTTCCTCCGGTGACGAGCTTCCAATGCTGTAGTGTTTGCTTGAGAGACCCAATCTCGCCCTTCACTATGTACCGCTTGTCTTGTATGTTCCAAGTACCATAAGATGAATCAAATCTGTGAAGGGGATAATCCTTTGGTTCCGCTTACCAGGATTAAGGGGATCGGTCAATCTACCTGCTCCTTGCAGTATTTCATGCTCACCATTTCCCCATTCTAACACTAGGAAAACCCCAGCTGCGATCTGTGTTTCTGCATAGGCAATTTCCAGACACCTTCGCTCCGCCTTATTCTTGCCGCCTGATCAGGATGAACCCTACGTGCGCCGCTGTTTGACGTGCTCTCTCCCGGCCCGCCTCCATATCAGCTCCTATAATGGCAGACAGCAAAGCTCAAAATGGGAAAGAGACGGAGGAAAACAAGCTCGTCAAATTACAGCGCCAGCAGCACTTCAGCAAACTCTAAGGTGAAAAAGTGCACGCGAGGCTAAACGGATCTCTAGCAGCCACGTTCTCCCCTGTGACTGACCAGCGAACTCCAGCCGCACCGGAAACGCGCATTGGTCCCAGGCCGTGGCAGCGTCAGTGAACGGGGCATGCCTGGAAACATTCATGCCAGGAAGGTGAGAGCGCTCAGACAAGGAATAACTACAATTTATGAAAGATTCTTGGATCGCACTCAGTACCGGATCACGAACATGCTTGGAATGAAGTACGTATGATCCGAGCCTTCTAGGAGTGAATTCATGTTTGCCGACAGCCTTTTGCAAGCTTGGCTATCAAACTAAGATCGGATGATTGATGAACCGGCAAGTTTAGGGAATAAGGCTGAGTTCTGCTTATAAGAGATATAGTTTACTTTGAACTCGAGGTTAAATCAGAACTTCCCCTGTGCCTCTTTCCCACCTACTTCATTGTCTTCAAGAAGTCCAGTCCCAATCAATCCAATCATCGAGTTCCCAGGTAGTCTGACTTTCCACCATCGGTGGTTGTATATGCTGTTCTTTGTACTCGTGGAGGAAGCCTACAACATGGTCTTGGCTTTCGTTGTGGGCAAACTCTGTGGCATCGTCACATATCTCCGAAATGGTTCGCGGCCCCTTGTAATTGTACAGAAGCAAGCTCAGCATTTCAAGTCTGCCCAGCTCTGCAGCCAATTGGATCGCTGTCCGATCCTGGTTGTCACACAGAGATTCATCCACCCGAGCACCTGCTTTTAGAAGTCTCTCTGCGATTGGTACACTTCCTGTGTGTACAGCAGCCTGGAGCATAGTGATGCTCCCTGGAGAGCCTGCTGGTGCGTGAACATCAGCGTCAATAGACAAGAAGTATTCAACCATCTCCTTGTTCCCGCTCAAAACCACTGCTTGGAATGCATTGGTTGCTGTTGAAAGAAAAGCGAGGTGAAGCCAAAAGATAGGGTGGTGGACCGGAATAGAACATGGGGCATTGACGTCCGCCCCGTGTGACAGAAGGAGCTTTGCAAGCTTCCAATTGTGCTTCACGCAAGCAATTTGCAATGGCGTACGGAAGGCGAGCGAAGGACGATGGTTGACGTCTGCACCGTACTGTATCAGTAATTCCGCAAGTCTGTACGTTGGCTCCAGGTCCTCTTTACTACCTATCATACCTGGATTCTCACAAGCCGTAATCAAAGGAGTAGAGTGTTTGCTCCCAACATGTTGGCAGTCACAGGTGTCGAAGCCGCAGAGGTTGTTGGGATCCAGTCCATGCCGAAGTAATAATTCCACGACATCGATATTTTGGTGATAAAGGGCCTGGTAGTAGGGCGCACAAACATATGACCTGCTTTTGCCGCGAAGGCACGCCTTTTTGGAGATCAGGTACCTGGCAACTGACTCTTCGCCGAATTTCCAAGCACACGCCAGAGGTGTCATGTCGTCCTTTCCTGGAACAACGCCATCAACCGCTGCTCCAGCTTCGACAAGGATCTTGCAGATCTCCAAATCCCCGCTTTGTGCGGCGCACTGCAAGGGAAGAAGCGAGTCGTCGGCCGACTGAGAAACATCCGCTCCCAACCGGATCAGCAAAGCGACAATATCTGAGTTTCCCGTTTCGACTGCTGTCAACAATGGAGATCCAATGGCACCGGGAGATGCATTGACAGATGCATTTGCGGCAAGAGCTCCAACAATCCAGCCCATATTCTCACATGCGATCAGAGCCTGCAGAGTAGAGAAGCCGTCGATAGGGCAATGAGGCGCGTTGATGTCGGCGCCGGATTTTAAAAGCATCCTTACTGCCTCAATGTTCCCTAATTCACCAGCTCGTTGTAGTGGTGTGCGACTACCTCTTCTCGAACAACAGAAATTGACGTGAGCTCCAGCCTTGATAAGCAGCTGTATCCCTGGAAGGCAACCTTTCGCTGCTGCTGCCTCCAGAGCTGAGACGGCCAAGCCGCTCTTCGAAATGCTGTTGACATTCGCACCGCGGGCCACAAGCAAGGCCATCATGGCTACGTTTGCCTTCTGGGCCGCGAGTACAATTAATGGAGGGCCATATTTTGGTGTCAGCGAAGCTCCCTTTTGAATCATGTACTCAACAAAATCACAACTGTCAGTATTGACCGCTGCTTGAATTGGATGGAGCTCTGTCTTGTTGCATGGTGAGTTAAAAAGGAGGAAACGTAACTTCTGGAGAAAAAGTCTTCGGTTGTAACAGTTGACCTTATCGAGAAAAGAAGCATTCAAGTCAATATGATGGCTTATCAGGACTTCCATACTTTCGATACAGTGAGAAGCTGCTGCGGCAATTGCTGGTGTCCGAATGTAGTTGTCCACATCAACCCAGTAGGACGTATCGCGAGAATCGCCACCTTCGATGCAGGCGCCGGCAGAGATTAGCAACTCCATTATGTCGCATCGTCCGAGTGAGGCAGCCGTCGCGAGACAGTCACGCTCGTCCGGACGCACTCCAGCGTGAATCAAAGATTGATAGTCTCGTATGTAGCGCCAGAGCTAACACAGGCTTTGAGCAAAAGCATCCCTTTTGGAGATGCGCCACGAGCAAGAAGCGCAGGGATCAAGTCAACGCACTGATTCGATCTAGACGCAAGCTCAAGCGGGGCCCTGTAGTATTCGTCCTTGATGATTGCTTCAAATGCTTCTCTCGATAGCCCAATACTGTGTGGAACAGCTACATTTGCACCAAAAATGATTAGGTACCTGGCACAATGTACACTCCCGCAAGAGAGCGAATGCTGTAAAAGCGTCTCCTTAAGCCCAAGAGGCGATGGACTCTCGAGGCTAGCCCCAGCGAGGTGTGCTTCCATCAATACGAGTAAGGCGTCCATTCCCACTGCGCTTTGAAGCAGGTGAGTTAGTAACACCTTGGCTGTCCACGATGGAAGCCGACACAAAGTGCCGACATCGACGTTGAGTGCCAGCCATTCACCAAGTTTCGTTGCCTCGTCGATATCCAGTTGGTTGTTCGACACCAGATACATAGCTTGGAACATGTCTTTTAAGCCCTTAGATTGAGCAACAGAAATCGACTTGCACGCTTCGGATACCGATGACGGCACCTGAATGGAGAACTGGATTGAATTCGCACTGTTGAAAGTTTTTGCTTTCTTGTAGAAGAACAGGTCCTGGAACTTGCCAACAGGGCTTTTGCCACCTTCCCGCCCTCCATGTGCTTCGCTATTGAAGGCTTTTGACAATTTAAGGGCGTTGGCAAGCTCGGCGATGAACGTGTTGAAGACGTACTTTGGGGTTTCAAAGCCAAAGCATTTCAATTGCTGTCGATACTGCACCTGAAGCCCGGGTGGCGAAGGTGCATCTTTTCGCAACTCGCACGTCAGCATCACGGATTTGTGTCATTCTCTGAGATTCTTGCACGTACCAAGTGGCTCATTGTGCCGTTTTGATGCATTAGAGCGACTCAGAGCTTTCTTTAATCTCTTAATTGGGATCACTCTTTTCCCAGAGCTGGTTGAAATTGTGACTGATTCGACTACACCGAGATCGATCTCTTTGCGTTTGAGGCTGCCTTCTATACTCGAATAGAGGCTACTATTGCCATTTTTGGCGTAGCCCCAGGCGTTGAGCTTTCTGGTATACTGACTTACACTGAGAACCTTTAGCGAAAAGGGCCAGTCCCGCACTTGCACCATACTGACCTGGCAAAGAATCCGTGCCGATTCTTCATAATATCCATGGTCGACTTCAAGGGCAAGTCTTGGCCAATATAGTAACGGTAGATGTCCTCCTTGTGCATGAGCCATAGCTCTTCCATCGAACGCCCAAAGGTGCTCGTCGGAGATGAGAAGGACATCATAGTCTGAATCGATACAAAATGAGAAAACGCCCACCACTCACGAGAAGAGAAATGTGGATTTGTAGAGAATCTGGAGGTACGGGCTTTTAAACACAAACTTGCACAGCCTTTCTGACCAATACTCTCTGCGTCAGAGCCTTCACCGCAATTTGGGCTCATTGACTATTTGTTGCAGGTGCAAGCCGTAGCAGGGATCTCTGTTGCCCAGGTACTGTGATGAAAAAGTGGCGCAGTAGACGGGGAAGCACGGAAGGGGACGCCCGTTTGTTTGGCCCAGTCAGCTTTCAGCGTCTGCTCTCTGCCTCTCCCCCCTTACCTGAACATGCATGGAAGCTCCACATCAAAATTTTGGCCAACACGCTAGTACACTATTATCCCCACTTCCCGGCCTCGCTTGATTCAGCCTTCTTCTCCAACAACATGATCCACAAGCCAGAATTTTGAGCATCCATGGCAGAACCGTGGATTAAAGGGAGTGATGCGTTCTCGCACTTTTTCAACTCGCCTCCCATTCAAGTTCTTCGAAGTCGCTTCGTAGCGACTTTCGCACCCCATCCAGTGGCGTCGACAGACACCGCAAGACCAATATGCACATTTCCCTCGGTAACGCAATAGCTATTGTCAGCGTAGTCATCGCTGGGCTTACCTCCTTGACAACCGCTGTCATGTGTTTTTACAAGAAACATTGGAGACATGTTCCCAATATCGAGGTCAGAGATGAGGAAACCAGCGACCGAAGCCACGAACCAGCCTCAATATTTCCAGCCTCTCAGCCAATGAGCACGAACCCCCAAACGATATCTGACAACGATTCTGCTGTAGTCGTATCTTCACGGCCGTCGACACCACAAATCGAGACAACTTTTCCCCAAACCTCAATGGTCGTGACAGAGTCGTGCACGGCCCAGACCTCGCAATTCACTCCCGCAACATAGACGGCAGCTCATATTGTCCTGTTCAAGCCAGCCGCGGCTCGAATATAGTGTGAGGGAGGAACATTCTTGTCGAGCCGGGAAGGGCACGACGGGTGGGAACACTCCCCTGTAGGACATCCCCAAGTATTAGGGAAGGAGCAGCAGGGGAGCCAAACTAGAAGTCGTTTAGCCGTTGGCGAGGCTCCCTGTGCCGACCTGAGGATCGAGAGGAAGCCGAGGGGGAAGAGGAGGAGGAAGGCGTAGCCTGGAAATGAGGTCTGTGGTGACCAAGCACTGAGAAGAGAATAGAAGAAGAAAAAGGAAGGCATCCTAGAGAATCATCTGGCTGTCTTTTCCGCGTTGTCTGTCTGCCTGCCTATAGTACCTGTCTGTATTCCCTGTCCATGAGACTCTGTCGGCAAGGCCTCACCTCTCTATTCTACTTGACCGACCCCTGTACAATTGTACAGGGACCCACTAGCACGTGACCCAATGACCGCTCCGCCACAATAGGTTCTCAGATCAGACCGTCTCTGGGGAAATAAGGTATCTGGTTACAATCAAGCGGAGACGACAGTGACAAAGGCGGTGGTCGTAAAGGAATCAAGGAGGCAGAACTGGCTCATGTCATGAATGGATGGTGAACGTCAAGAAGCTGAAATGCACGTCGCTGATCGGCTCAAGTTACTTCTATCCGGCCCCAACATGGCGGGATCTTTGGCATGCCATTCTCACCGTGCATTCATAAGAAAGGCCAGGGTATGCACGGTCTCCTTGTGGTCTCACGAGCGTTCACGGCGTCCTGGTTTGTCATGTGGAGTCCCGCAAGTCGACGGAGAGGGGGGAGGAGAACAAGGGAGGCTGCAATAGCCAGAGGATCTGCCTTGTACAGTACTAGGCCTAAAAGATCCGGCCCACATACGCGTTTTTACTAATTACGCGTTCACGCGTTCAAACAGAGTAACCTTTCAACACCTCAATGGCAACACCACGTCGTCCTTTAGGTGATCTCGACGTTAATCGACTAAGCGGAAAGGACCTTACTCCTTATAAAAGAGGTCAAATTACAGGCGCCTACGCGTTCAGCTCGTCAAAGAGCGCAATTAGTCGACGATTTAACACTCCGCGCTCAACAGTTCAAGATACACTTACTAAGGCGAGTATACGAATCGACGGTCAAAGCAAACCACGCCCCGGGCGCCCGAATAAACTAGACGGTCGAGAAGAGCGCCTAATTCTCCGTCAAATAACACTCTTTCCAAAAAAAACGTACGACGCGCTCATTCGTGAGAACGACCTTACGATCTCCGCCCGCTCACTCCGCCGATTCCTTAAAAAGCACGGGATTAAGAAGTGGCTCGCTAAGAAGAGGCCGTTATTAACGTCTCTAAGTGCAAAGACGAGACTTCTCTGGTGTAGAGAGCGAAAAGACTGGACCACGGAGCAGTGGGAGATCGTTAAATTCAGTGATGAATGCTCGGTCGAAAGAGGCGCTGGTGCACAGCGTGAATGGGTCTTCCGATTACCGGGTCAGCAGTGGGACGCCAATAAGGTAACGCCTACTAAATCTAGTAGAGACATCTCTATTATGATCTGGGGCGCTATCTGGATCGGAGGGCGCAGTGAGTGCGTGATTATGGCACGAGACGCCAATGCGCCTAGGGGGGGTTTCTCTTCCGCCTCATATCTCGACGTTCTCGAGAACCAGATGCCCCAGTTTTACGAGCCCGGGCAGATCTTCATGCACGACAACGCATCTATCCATACAGCCGGTATCATTAAGGAATATCTCGAGAGTCATGGGATATGGGTCACTGACTGGCCGCCATATTCGCCAGATCTCAACCCTATTGAGACACTCTGGGCGATCCTAAAGGAACGTCTTAACAAGGCGCACCCCGAGCTAATTGGCATTGGGAGTGGTAAAGTAGCTATAGAGCTATTTACTAAGGCAATACAGGAGGAGTGGAATAATATTCCACAGTGTACGATCGATAACCTAATCAAGGGTATGGACTATAGGGTAAACGCAGTGCTTCACGCCAAAGGGTGGTATACGCGCCACTAAGTGGTAGAATTTACAAAAAAATGGCAGGAATAGGTAGCGCGTTACCAGACGGTTAATTAGAGAGCGATATTGTTATAAAATCTTGATTATTGGTGCCATAGTAGTAATTACAGTGACAGCGACACTTTTAAGAATTATTAGAAATAGTGGGGGTGCCGGGTTAATGTGGCCACGAACTGTAATCAAGTCGAGGTAATTCTCTATGGGTTGTCTGAAGAGGGGAAAGCTATCTAGAGGGAAGAGAGAGAGAGATAGGTAGGTAACTACTGCGAAGGATAGGCAGTAGGTACTGCCTTTCTCTAGTCATCACGTGACATAGTTGATGGTGCTGGGCAAGCAGCGACTCGTCGGATCGCTTTAAGTCATCTTCGATGGCACCATGTTCCGAAACCCTTCGTGTAAGGCTTCAACTGCTATGATAGAGCTCCAGAACGGGTAGATTTTTGCTTAGGTGAGGGTCATTAAGACGTATATATGAAGGTGAAGTGCTGTTTGCCGATCGCCCCTGCGTCTGTACAATTTAGCTACTCCGCTCGCTCTAATGACGAATGACCGCTATTCATTCCAAGGGAACGTGATGCGATTCCAAGGCTTAAGAGCTCAGAAGGAGATAAAATCCTCTTTTATGATATGAATCGTCAACATTCAAGGCGGAAAACCAGACTTAGCCAGGCTCTGGACCAGCTGCGCACCAAGATAGTCTATCTGTGAAGAAGTCACGGGCAGATCCAACCGTTGGATACTCACAGCGGCCTGATCCTCAGCGTTCAGGCCTAGCTGAGAAGTGCCCTTCGCAGCCAGAATTTTGCGATCGGCGTTTCCAAGGCCAGTCACCAGGCCGACTCCAGCATTAGCCTCTTCAGCCGACGGCCGGATTTGGTAGTTTGCTCTGATGTCTTTGGCTAGCGTCATCCCGTTTCCGAGCGCATCATAGTACTTTGAGCCCGCGGGAATGATGAGCTGGTCACCGTCCTCCAGCCTATCTTCGATCCATTCGAAAATCTGTTGCGTGGCTTCTGCACCTCCTCTTTTGCCGGATTTGACCTCGAACACGACCCGAATCTCGAGATCATTGCCTTTCTGCACGGCGATGATGTTGTCCGTGAATAGCACGGCTTGTTTCCCACCCACTCTCCGCATCGTAACGCCCGTGAAAAGCAGCGCGTCTGGATGGCTCTCCCGTAGGATCTTCTGCATCATCGGAAGGGCGAAGATCTCGCCGATTACCCCTTTGACGTTGTTGAATCGCCCCACGGACATTTGCGTTCTCGCCATGAAAGCAACAACCTCGTCGGCCGATTTCAGCTCCATCATTAGGGGGTTTAGCTTTTCTGCCAGCTTTGTGTTCTGCGCAAGAACAAGCATCAAGTGCTCCTTGATCACCTCGTCCGTGTAGCCCAAGGGTTTCATTACCTCGAGAAGGTTGAACATCCGCTCACTGGTAGTCGCCGCAGCCTTAACGGCGCTGGCAGATTTGCGGAAATCCGGTCCGAGCATCTTGACAAGAACGATACTGTACTTGCCACTGTTGTTGGACTGTGCCCAATCTTTGGGTGATGCCGGAGATCTGTTTGCCTTGAACTCTTTCAACCTGTATGCCTGATAGCCTTCTTGGAGTTCGTTGTACACGAAGCCGCTCTCGTCTGCATTAAGTAGCGATTCTATCGGTGGAAATTCTTCTGGAATCCTCTTTAAAATGGTGGACACGGCCTCCAGCTGCTCCGTCGTCGCTTTGCCCCCTTTTCTGACCACTTCTTCTGCTTCCTTAAGGAGCACTCGTTCCTTAGCAGTCACATTTGCGGATTTCACGGCCTTCCTCAAAACCCCAACGGCAGTGACTCTCCGCCCAAATACCTTGAGAAGCGCTGGAACTGACATTGGGAGAAAGTCGAGAACGACGTTCAGGCCGAGTAGCGCCTTTTCTTCTTTTGTGACCTCTCGACCCAGGAAGTCCTTCCCGGTTTGTGAGGCTAATGCGAATTCTGCTATGTCGAGGATCTGCGGAACGATGGGGACAAACGAGAGGCCGAACCGGAACATTGTGTACACTATCAGAGTTTGCTGATCAATTATTGTCGGAAGGAGTTTTATCTGGGACGTTGCATCCTTAAAGCCGGGACGAGACGATATATCTGATATGTCTGCCCCTTGTGGTGGAATAGAGGTAATGTCTGGAGCTTCATAGATCCTGAAAGGGATAACTTAACACAATAGCTAATATCAGTCTTCTAAAACGTATCTCAGGAACTGATCAATGGAAACGCTTGAAGGAATTCTTATGACAGCTGTGTACTAGGACGCAGCTTCCCATGTAATCCCACGGAATAGAGAGATTGGGTTTTGGGTTCCTTACTGTATTGTTGACTTTTGTACATGGACTCAAAGGCCGTAATCTTGGGCGGCCCTCCTATTACCGTTGTCTTGATATTAGGGGTCTTCGCGATAGTGAATGCTGGCGGACGTCCGAAACCAGTCAACTC
This sequence comes from Exophiala calicioides, assembly GCA_001599795.1. Lineage (NCBI taxonomy): Eukaryota > Fungi > Ascomycota > Eurotiomycetes > Chaetothyriales > Herpotrichiellaceae > Exophiala > Exophiala calicioides. The sequence goes on from BCHZ01000003.1 coordinate 1,023,259, forward strand.
TGCCAGAAGGTTCGATTCTACCACAGGTATGACCTGGTAGCACAGTCTTGTCTTTGCATCTTCCCCATCGGTGGATGATTTTGAGGTTGCCGGATACTCCAAGGTAAGGCTGTATGTGGAAAAGGGGTGAGTAACCACAAGTCCGGTCGAATTCGACTCCAACACAAAGTAGTCCATAGGATACTGCGTCGGGTTTGCCCCGACACCCGGAGGCAGAGTAAAGGCAGGCGGATTAATCTCCGGAGGCGGCATACAATAGTCGGAGAGAATTGTGGTTGCCTGGGGAGGCACTGTATCTGGATCTTGGACTCGATATACTTCGAGCTGCATCTCTGACGCATTGTTCGGCCAGCTTTCCAGATGGACAGATACGCCAGGAGCCGCGACAATGCGGAGAGCAGTCTGCCTTGGACTCCGTAGATCAAAGAGGCTGGAGATGGGAGTGTCAACGTACTCGTACGCCGCCGGAAAACGTATAAACCCGGGAAGATCGTGATTGACGATCAGATTGACGACCTTTGGCTTTTGTCTGAAATCTTGGGCGACAAGTTTGATGGCTCTTTTTCCATTGAGATTGGTTTCCGTGGCCGTAAACGGCACCAGATTCAAGGCACCAGACTCCGGAGCCATGATGATATGAACGAACTTCAGCCTCTACGACTGCAATTTGCTGAGGCTGAGATGCCTCCGAGGAGCCAGTTTAGTGATCGAATTCAAAGTCGGAAGCAGGGTCCTATGACTCTCACACCTCAGCAACAGAGGAATGCTAAAGGATGGGGATAGGATCTCATTCTTTGGCACCAGAAAATAGGAGGGAATAATATTGGCGCATTCAGTTGGAGGAGTGGTTTCTTACGATTAACAACAGAGAGCTGTATCTTCGTATTCACGACTTCCCTGCCACTCCGTTCCTTACGTAGATGCGATGCGATGCTTCTCTATCCGCATCCCACACCGCAATACGCCACATCCCCAACAAGATGCACATAGTTCTGGTTCCATGGCAATCTAGACTCAAGCACTAGGAATACCACATGGCACAGAATCGATTAAACTCCCTTGGCGATTTGGGGGCGCCATTTCATGATAGGCTGCGGCCGCTTCAGCTGAAGCCTCGAGTCTTGGAAGCCGAGTTCCTCCACGAGCAGGGACCAATCGAGCAGCCACAGCAGGACTTTCGACAGAACAGCATCAGGACTCAGGAGGTATACCGGGAAGATAATTGGAAGGAACTATGCGTCAAATGCGTGCCTTGCAAAATGTTGAAATCTGTGGCTTAACATCCCCGTGGGACAAAACTGGAAACATATAAGTGGACTGGAAATTGAGGTTGGCGTTCCCCAGAGCTTTGAACTCGGCGATTCTACTTGGTTCACAAGGTAGACACCATGGACGACCTTTTCCGGTTTGTGAGCGTCCGACCTCCCCAGACGACGGATGCAAAGACCGTATCCATAGAAGGCAAAACACCATTCCAGGATTTCGTCCGGGAGAGCCTCAGCCAAGGGTTGACACCGGCAGAGAAATGGGAATTCGTCCGTGAAGCAGCCATGACATGGATTGGACGCCGTGCCCCACTCCATCAGGTTGTCAGCGACATCGAGCAGTTGGCGCTATATGAGAAATATAGTAGTCTTCGAACTACACTCGCTTCAACGACGGTTCGTCGTGGTCTTGGATTCGTTGAGTCATCAATCAGGCACATATTCGGAAGTCCATCGTCCAAGGTCGGAGCAGATGAAGCGTTCCGCGGGGATGTGTTCCAGGTATGGGACAGCATTGTCCTGATCTTCCTCATCCCAGCGCTGCACCGCAAGCCCTTTACGGCCTTGACGCAGGTGGCTCAGATCATGGACGTGATTCGTCGATCGGCGGCCAACGATGAATCTTTCGACGAGCCATCTGCCATCGATGATGCATTGTCGGCGACCGTCATCTTACCAGAGGATCTGCTTCCAGCCAACACTGACCGGTTGCGACCCGTGGGAATTGCCGATCTCCTGGTCGTCAAGCAACACATTCACCGATACGAGCTCGGCGAGATTGTGAACATCGAGAACATCCTGAAAGGCGAGTCTCGGAAGAAGGTCAACAAGCATGGACTTTCCAGTGAACGAACGGTCGTGGTCGACACGACGACCACGACCGAGACCACGACGGATCTTTCCACCAGTGAGCGGTTCTCGCTCAAGCGCGAGTCTGAAAACACGGTCAAGGAAGACCTCAACGCCAAAGCCGGCGCCAACGTCAGCAGCAAGTACGGCAACACGCAATTCAGCGCCAACGCCAGCTTCGACTATTCCAAGTCCAAGGATGAATCTCAAAGAGTGTCGTCCGATTATGCCAAGGATGTGACCTCTCGGGCATCGACCAAGGTGACCGAGTCGATCCGAGTTCAGCAGACGACACGGGTCTTGGAGACGTTCGAAGAAGACGAAGACCATTCGTTCGACAACACCGGTGGCACGGAGAACGTCAGCGGAATCTACCAATGGGTGAACAAGATCTACACGGCCCAAGTCTTCAACTACGGAAAGCGACTGCTCTTCGACATGATGGTCCCCGAGCCAGCCGGTCTCCTCTTGGACGCAGCGAACATTTCGACTCAAACGGGCACGCCTCAACCCCCGACTCCATTTACCGCCATGCCCTCTGATCTGGCCTACGCGAGTTCCACAGATCCCCAGTACTACGGACAGTACCTTGCCGAGTATGACGTGGAAGGGCTGGAACCACCGCCTCTCGACAACATCAGCCTCACCAAGACCTTTACTCTAGCAACCGGCGACAAGAACTATGCCAAGGGTATGGAACTGAGTGTTCCCGAGGGGTATGAAGCGGTCAGGGCGTACGTCAACGTGAGCTACAATTACACGACCTCAGACGCGACCACCATGGACATCTTTGTCGGCGACGTCAAATTCCGGTGGACGAGAGGGAGACAAGACCTCCCGGCATCGACACTGCTGTCGACAAACGGATACGCGACGCTGGGCACGCCGTGCGCCAGCAACATCGGTGTCGTGATCGCAGGGTCCCCGGAGGACGGGATCGGCGACTACTCGGTGATCGTGGAAATCGATTGCCGCCCCACGGCGTCGACAGTGGAGAAATGGCGGCTCAAGACGCACAGCAAGATCCTGGGGGCCTACTATCAAAAGCTCCGAGACTACCAGGACGAGTTGGCGTCGCGCAAAATGAACCCGCCTGCCACGGGTCCTCTGGGCAGCAACAACAATCCCGATGCGAACCGCATCACCGAGCGCACCGAGCTGAAGCGCGGAGCCATCCAACTCGTCACCCAGCAGGACCTGCTGGGGTTCAACGACATCACAGAGGATACGCCGTCGCCCGCTGGGTCATCGTTACCAGGTGACGCTCCGGCGCGGCTCTTCCCGCGGCCGAATTACAGCACGGCCATCCAGGACGGCGCGTTTGCGCGCTTCTTCGAGCAGGCTTTCGAGTGGGAGCAGATGCAGTACGTTTTCTACCCTTACTACTGGTCGCGCCGGGGGGTGTGGTACGACAAGCTGATGCGCACAAACGACGACCCGCTGTTCGCCGAGTTCCTCAAGGCCGGCCAGGCGAGAGTGGTTGTCCCCGTGCGCCCGTCCATGGAGCCCGCCGTCTGGTACTACCTCATGACGGGGCAGACATGGATGGGTGGCGATCCCCCTTTGGTCACGGATTCCGATTACCTTTCCATTGCCGAAGAGATCAAGGAGCAAGCTAACGCGCCCGGTGACGAAACGGCCTATGGTCCTTCTTGGGAAGTCATTGTGCCGACGACGTTGATCAAGCTTCGTGAAGAAGACTCGATTGACAGTGTCAAGTGGGATCTTAAGAAACCATGGACCTGGACTGCTGCGACATCACGAAGCCGCGATAGAGAATAGGGAGAAGACGTATGCGATGACGACGACGACGACGACGATGACGAGTTGATAGTGTTCGTAACTCTATACTTGGCTTGTTGAAACATAAGAAGCCTGGTTGAAGAATGATTGAAGTTGCCATCGAGATTGACTGCCAAAGTTGACCCGCAATAGATGGATTAATTAGGCATGGAGGCAGTACCAAGCAATTCCAGATCTGAGATCGACGATGTGTGCTAATAGTGGATCACTCATTTAACTATATCGCTGCCCTTGTTGTCGAAAATACCGTGACACTTTGCTTGATGACAAATTTAATGCCACTGATATGGTCATCGATTACTCCGTACACCCACTATTCCGTGCTGTGGCTAGTCATCAGTGTCATAGCGGTCTGAAGACTCTGTAATTTTTAACACTGGCCGGAGAGACAGCATGAATGGTTGTCTTAGGATCTAGATATGTATCATGTTAGCTCGTTAGCCTCATCTACTTAGCCTCATGTGAGGGTGTCGTGCATGACAATGACAATACTAGTACTCCGTACCAAGACTTCACACTGCCATTCGTTTCATTACGCTTAGACGTGGGTTAATAATAGAGCGGCATTGCCTCTCGTCTTAATCATTGCTATCAGGTCTTCCATCGGTTGGTGTCTGAAACAGTGGCAGATGGGGATGATATTTATTACCAGTACCGAGTGCTCCAGGTACCTAGTAGTTGATGGACTTAATAGTAACCATTGCCCACAAAGCAAAGGCACTCGGTACTCGAACCAAGTACTGTGCTTAGAGAGATAATTGGTATTACATCTTTTCCTGCTTCATCCTCCCTTGCTCAATCCCACCTCTGGCTACGTCCCTCTCCATCAAGCCATCCGCCTTAATTTCCTTCGTCTCCGTTTCACAATATCAAACTAGCAACCACCACCCCCCAGAGCAACACCCGCCACCCCACATCCACCTACATCCACATCCACCTCAAACACATCCACCTCAAACACAAACGCCTACACCATCCAGATTCCGTTCATCAAAGTCGTATAAGAAGTTCAGTTCAGTCATGCGATTCGTATCCAAGATTACCAATCCGTCACCCTTGCTTGCTGCGTCGGGGACAGGGCGACACCGCTAACACTCACTCGGTCGCCCACTCCGGTCACCGTCCCCCGGCACCCATGCGTGCAATGCCCTCCATGATCCCGCCTCCGTTTCTGCCGCCATATCCCGCCACCTTGCTCGACGGCAGTTTAAGCCCGCTCCCAGGCGCTGGGATGCCAGAGTACTTGCCTGCCGTCGGTTTCTGAAGCATACTCATGGGCCGTGGCCGAGCAAGTGTTCCGGAACCTCCACTCCCACCATTGGCGCTATTCCGAAATTTGTTGGGACTCGTCACTGCAGACGCCGAATTTGGTCTTCCGTTGCCGTCTTCACTCCTCGGGGGGCTCACTGGTTGGTGCTGTGGTTCGGGCGTGCTCTGTTCCTCTTGCTGGGCACTCATGGCCAAGAATAGATCCACTTGAGCCACCAGATCTCCCTTCTCTACTCGTTCTTGTTCGACTTCCTTGCGGAGGGAGCCTGTTTCGGCGGTGAGCGAATCGACTTGGCCTCGAAGGCCTGCTGCCTCGGCTTGCAGCATCCTCTTCTCCGCCGTACTCTCCTCGTTCCACCGTCGCAATTCTTCAATCTGCCCTTCCATGCGAGACATGGCCTCGCTCTGTCCGGGGATGATGCCGCTCATCGTGGCCTCCTTGTCGGTCTGCAGCTTCAAAACCTCGTCTTGACTTGCCTTGAGCTCAGCCCGAAGCTGTTCTACTTGCTTGATCCATCGTTTCTCGTAGCTGACCTTAAGGTCTGATACTTTTCGTTCATGTTTGCTCTTGTACAGGACGTGTAGCTCACGTGCTACCTTCTCCGTGGCGTCTTTGACCGCAAAGTCGATATCTCCACTAACTCCTGGTGTCGCCGGTCCGTGGGTCTTTTCCGGGCTGGGCACAGATCTGACACGTTCGGATCGGAGGGTGTCGAGGGATGCTCGGAGCTCAAGGATCCGCACTTCATGTTCCTCCACTTGCCGATCGGATTCTTCAACCTGTCGTCTAAGCTTTTCTTTCTCGCGCTCTTCGAGGAAGACATTTTGCTTGACCTCCCTAAGCACCTCTTCCATTTCGCGGCTCCGTCGCTCCAGCTCATCCTTCGCGTGCTCCAGCTCTTCACGTGACGAGCGCTCGTTTCGAAGTTCTTCACTTGTCTTACCCACGCGCACTTCGGCGTCGGTGATCAGCCGTTTCAACGCCATGACCTCTGCCTCCTTGCCGGATAAAGTTGCTTCCAGTCCTGAAATGCGTGATTGTAGCTCGGATCGCAGAGTCTCCAACTCACGGGGAGTGACGGTCGGTATCGACCGTGGGGTGGCCATTGGCTCCAGATCAATGTCCAACAAATCCATGCCCAAGCCCGTCGATGCACCGTACATGCTATGTCGCTGACCGGCAGGAGTGGCGGGCACATTTCTGTCGGCGAACACCGCTTGGTGCTGTTTCTGGGGGGACCGACCGGTAGCTCTCTCGCGATCTACCGAGGCTTGAGAACGGTGGACGGGACTAGGATTGACTTTGATGGGAAAGCCACCTCTACCGGACGGACTCCGTCTCATGGTTCGGGGCGCCGAGTTTGGGGGAGGAATTATAATATTTGTTTGGCCAGTAAAGTTCAACAAGTCGGCAGGTAATTCGTTCGAGTTGCGTGGCCGCCGGGGAGTGGCCTCTTCATCCTCGTTGGGCGACATGCTACGTCGGGTGGAAGAGAGAAGTCGCAAGGGACGCTGCACCGTTCCGGGAGTGCTCGTAAGAATAGAAGTGCGCAGTTGTTTCGAGGGTGACCATGATTCTCGCGGTGGGTGGGACGGTGTGTTGCGCAAATTGGCAAAGCGGCTGGTGTCTGTGTTGATGGCGGAGATTGTACTCAGGTCTCCGACTGTGTCGTCTTGCATTGACTTGTCGTCGAGGCTGAGGGTCAGCGTCATATCATCGAGATCGTGCTGGCCAACATTATTGTGCTCACGGTCGCGATCTGGGGTGCGGTTGACATCTTCGCATAGGCTGTGGTGCACCATCGAATCCTCCAAACCGTCGGTGTGAGCCTCCTCTTGCATGGTCTCGATAGCGCGGGTGAGACCTTCGTTAAATCGCAGGGTAGGCTCAGCCGGTGAGCCAGGAGGCGAGCTCTCAATTCTCGACTCGTCTTGCAAGCGGTATTTGATGGGCGAAAAGCCCTTTCTCGGGCTGGACGGTTGGCTGGAGGTATCGGGAGGGGAGACGGGGTGCTCCATGGCTGCTGTGTGGTCGGCGTGGTGATCGAGGGAGGGTGGTTGTGCGACGGCGACGGTGGGCGTGGGAGGGGATCGGGGGGTGTCTGTTGACAAAGGGAAATCTGGTTTCTGAGAGAAGTCAAGCTTGACAGGAGATGATCTCGCGTTCTGCTTGGCGGGCGACAGGGTAGAGAGTGGCTCAGGCATGGTGTCGGTGAGCAGCAGTGTCGACGAGAATGGGGATGGATGGAGATGAAACGATACGAAAGATGTAGCAAGCCATGAGAGAAATGTTTGGTGGAGACTTTATGATGATGGTACAATAGAGTGAAGGGTCAAAGCACCCGGGTTGCGCGGTGACAGGAGTCGACCAAGTTGTAGTAGTGGATAGGCCCCTGTCAGGAAGAGCAAAGTGGCCTAAGGTTTTGTTGTTGAATCGGGTAAACAATGCCAAGGCCATATATCAGACTATTCCGAAAGTGGCTAGATAACAGAATAGCAATGCCACGTGACCAACCAACTGCATTGGTATTGGTTCCTGTATTGTTCCTGCATTAGAGCCAATTAGGGTTAGGCTAGACTCTACCTAGGTACTCAATACTGGGTAGAGTTGTAATTACTCCATAGCACTGCCACCGCAATGCCTTGGTCGACAAGTCAAAATCTTCAGATGTCCACCTGCCAGTCCAGTCTACGGACGGTCTCTATCACCCAGCATACACTTACAGTAGTATGTACTCTACAATTCGTCCTTTTTGGCCGCCCCTTCACCCCCCTCGACCTTGGCCTCCCTTTGCTTGCAGACCGCCGCCGTGCCCACCTCCATCCGGTAGACGCACTTCTCACTCTCGCTGATCTTCCAGATCTCCTCCTTTTCGGAACACGCGAGGATGACCTTGGTGGACCGATTCGGCCCATTCCAACAATGCTGCCCGTTCTCGTATTTCATCACGATTCTCAAGCCCACTCCCAACCCTTTGCCGTCCGACGGGACACTCTCGTCGACATGTTCAATGTCGAAGCCGGTGAATTTGCCCATCCCCGTGTTCCCTCCGCCTTTCTTGGATTTCTGCTTTGTTTGGCCCATGAAGCATAGCTCGTACTCGTACTCGCCGCTATCCTGGGAAATGCAGGTATCCTTGAGTGCACGGAAAATCCCGCCGTCCGGACCATAGTCTTTGTCGAGATCCTCACGCTGGCTTTTGAGGTCGTTTTCGGCGTTGCGCACCTCGCGCTCGGCATCGCCCAGTGTTTTCTTTGCGTCCTGCACGGCTTTGCTTTCTGTGGCTTGAGACCCTGGCTCGGATTGATCTGTCAAGACGCCATTCTCGACGAGGAATTGGCGGAACTTGGTGATTTTCTCGTCCAGCCAGAGTTTCACAGTGTCTGGCAAGTAGGCACTGAATTGATAAAGTGCTGCGACGTCGGATGCTGGGTCACTGGAGTCGTTTTCGAATTCTGCCCAGTTGACCCCGTTCGTTTCGCCGTCTTCCTGCAGGACGGATAGAAGGTCACGATCTTCCGCCTCGGACCAGCCGTCGTCGGTTTCCCGTGCGGCGTAGTCCTCCCACCCGCGAACGGCACGCTTGACCCCATCGTCGTTGAAATTGGGATTGTGTTCGTCTTTCAACGCTGACAGGAGCCCCTCAAGTTCGTATACCCGGTCGATTAACGCGTCTCTTTGTTTCCTGGTCTTCCCGAGATTGTCCCGTAGCTCATCCACTCTAGACTTTGCGAGGCCAACCAGAACACCGAGTTTCCCTCCTCCTTTGCCCGATGCCTCTCCACGGACCACTCGCAGCTTCTCTTTCCTCTCTACTTCCTTCAGGTTGTCCTCCGCTTCCTTGACTTTGACCTCGAAGCCTTTCAACGTCGTCTCCAGACCCTCGACCGTGTGTTCAACCTCGCGTCGTAATCTCGCCGCCTCCGTAACCAGCGAGGCCTTCCGTTTCAAAGCAGCCCTCAGAGTCTTTTGTCTAGCTTCCTCGTGTTTCTTGTACTCTTTTCCAATTTCCTTGCATTTATCCTCGCATTTTGTCCCTCCAACGTGTTCCCATTCATCTGATCCATCACAACATAAATCGTAGTCACATTTTCCGTCATTGACGCTCTCAAAGCTAATGTAGGAGGGAACGTGGCCCTTGTTCTTGCAGTAGAAGCCAGGCAATGCCAAGGTCGTGTTGACGGAGGCTGCCGCGGTATCCGGGCCCGGGTGGTATTGTGGAGGGGACAGCCGCGAGAGATAGGAGCATGCTGCCGTACCAGGTTCGTCTGAGCCGTCGGGACAGTCGCAGAAGTCATCGTTGACTCGAGAAAAAGGAATGGAGAGAGAGGGGTTGGAGATGCAGATGAAGGCGTCCGAAGATGATTTCTTGTAAAATTTGGCAACTGGGAGGATGGTCAGTCGTCACAATCTTCCGGTTCCAAGACTTTGGAGGTCTGATCAGAAGGAGATAGGCCGTCAGGCCTCGGGAAGGGTGTTCTTACATTCAGGGCCCACGCCTCGAGGCCGCGACGACTCTGAGGCTCTTGTTTCCGCAGCCCATGCTGGGAGTAGAAGCAAAGGAGATAACAGGAATAGTTCTGCCCTCAAAATCATAGTGAGGACTTACGGAGCATCGATCCGTGCACTCAGTTCGTCTTCTGCTTCAGAGCGTCTAACATGAAAGATGTCCTTACGACTGTGCTCGGCCGACCTTCCTAGAGTAGAGTATGGACACGCGGGGATCATGTGACGCGGATTTGTCTTCCGGGTTCAACGTCGGGCTTCATCGAGACAGACGGCTTTAGTCGACTGATAGGTAGGGGAAGCTTAAAAGCGTAATAAACAACTGTTGGTTAGGCATCGCCTACCGATCGGCCAGATTGACAGATCGCCATCACACTCGAAGTTAGTGACAGCTCATGTTTGAACGCCGATTCAAGTCCTCCCTTTCTAGCGCAGTCACAACGATCAAGAGCACACATGTCCCACCCATTTCAACGCTGAAGACGAGCATAATCTATGTATGCCCTTGCCAGTGTCCGTCAGAGGCCCTGTCCCATCCGCAACACCAAATGACAATTTCATCAAGGCCATTGTCGTCATCGTTACAGCATTCACCTGTCTCCCTCCATGCCCACTCGTTGCCCTCCCCGTCCCCGTTACCGCCCCCGTCGCATGCTCGCATAGGAACCGCCTAATCTGATTCAACTTGCCAGCTCCGGCCTTTCCCTCCTAGTGTCAAGAGCTTTCGATCTTGGCTGCGGCCATGGTGACCCCATGAACTGGAGTTTCCGGGTTTCCTGGTGCATTGGCGTCCTTGTCCCCGCACGTCAATCGAGTGTCAACATTAGCGACCTCAACAGGCTCCAGTTCGGGCTCAGGCTCTTCCGTGATGATGACAAGTGAGTCGTCGTTGTTCTCTGTTGCACGATCCTCTTTCTCGTCGTTTTTATTATCTGGAGCACCTCGCTTGACCCCTGGTGCTGATTCCCCCGCTGCCTCTGTATGGCTGATTTCGTTCAACTTTGTGGTTTTCGTCGGAGTTTGTTCGATAGGCTGAAGGTCGGAAAATTGCTCGGGATACAAGTAGCGCGCGTCACGTTCATCCTCGTCAATTTCCACTTCGCCAGCAACAATTTCAGGCCGACTCGTCATATCTGTCTTAAAATCGGTTGATGTCTCTGCCGTCGACGCTGGAGTTTCATCATCGTTCTCTTTCTCCTGATCGGCCGAATAGGTTACACAACTCCTCTCGAATGAGTCAACCAGGATGCTTTCATCACTCTCCTTGTCCTGTGGGATTGTAGATGATGACTCGGAGCTGCCATTCTTGAAGCTCCAGAGTTCATTGCCTTCCGGTTGTGACCTACCTCGTCCATTGGGATACTCGGAGTCGTCAGAATTCTGATCGAAGGTGATCATACGGCGTGGCTGAGCACGCACACCCACAGTTGCGTCCTCCGTCTTTTCTGTATCCTCGTGTTCTGCAGGAGGCAGGTACGCAATTCTCTGCAGCCCGGTGGGACTCCAATCGCCACGAATCTTCTCTACTTCCACCACCGCCTTTTTCAGTAGGCCCCAATTCTTCGTGGCCTCGCGCCATAAGCTATCAACACACTTGATTGCCACGGTAAGTTTTTTGAGAGCCATCGGCTCAGTCAGAATATGATCTCCCTTTTCTTCTTGTTGGCGCAAGACATTCACTGCAAGTTTGTGGATTTGGCGGAATTTGGCTGTCGTGTCTTTAGACAGGGTCACCACAGCCTCGAGAGCCGTGGCTTGAGTTTTCAAGGGGGTTAGCATGGTTTTGACGCGCTCATACTCTGCCTTTTGGAGACTTTCCCACTCTGGCTCATGGCTCCTGGTCAATCGGAAGCAGGCGAGATGGGAGTAGCACTGGCCCTTGGCCTGGCTGAGGGCCAACATCACGGTATCCGATCGCTTCGTTAGCTCTCCGGCGAGGGTAGTCAGGTCTTGGATGCCTTCATCAGCGATGGAGATCAAACGGCGGGTTCCACTTCCAGAGATGGCGGTAGGTAGGATGAAGACATCGGAAGCTCGGACTTCTGCGACAAGGGTTAGAGATGAACAGATGGTGGTGCTGCGAGAAAATGAAGTGACAGAGAGGATAGGAATAAGGCATACGATCTTCCCAGATGCCAGAGCTGTAGCTGACGTCGACACTCTCCCAGTCCAGAGTTTTTGATTTGTTCGAAGTTGCCCTCATCTTGTGATGACCTCTGTAGACGGCTGTTTCAGAATAAGTTGATGGTAAGGCTCAAGTGGGAACTGCAAGTTGATGGCATGCCAAGGAGAAAGATGATGTTGGAGAACGAGAACAAGACAGAGAAAGCAGGACAAGTTGTCGCAGGAAGAAATGGAGTCTGCTCTGATAGAGAAGTGCAATTTGGGACTTGGCGTTGAATTCTTCACTTCGCTCTTCACTGAAATGTGACTGTGTAGTTAATGGGTTGGTGGAAGTGATAGACGTAACATCTCAGAAGCACCTAGCGGTATGCTCTTGCCTTGGCCCCGATGTCATGCAAGGCAACCAGGCAACCGGGCACCTGATGGCGATTAGACATTAGAGATCCCCGAGGGTTAGGCGCCGCCGTTTCAATCCGAGGCTCATTCGCAGGGCAACCTGACTTGAGAACAAGAAGCCAAAGAGGAAAGCGAACATCAACCCAAACTCGGATTCGCCAGGTCAACTTGGTGGCATCGGGGACTCTACATTGCGTCAGTCACTCTCCATCCCCGTATTTTATGTACAATCCGTCAAGCAGCTCGATGTCTGCCTCCTTTAATTCTTTTTCGGTCCTGGACAATTTCGACTGGTGCCGCCCTCACCGTCCACTCTTCGCTGATCTCTCGGCCTCCAGCTCTCGCTCAGCTTGTTGGTAGTATTTGGCGGTATCGACACCGTGCTGGTTGTCCCGCGTTAGCACAAGCCCAACATCGCGCACCGTTCAAGGCCACTCACCTGGTTGTGATGTACAAAGTTCGCCCAGGGTACCACGTGAGCCATCAAAGCGGTGTATCTGCTGTTCCGAGCGGCCACACCCTGCATGTAGGGGGTGATCTCGCTCACTCCGTATAGTGGTTCCCCCTTCTTGACTCTGTCGACCATCTCTCTCATATCCATCTTGACCTCGCGGTCGTTTTCGGTCCAGCCATAGAATCTCACTGCCACGCGAAGAGATTAGCCACGGCGCCCTTGCAGTTGCATCTTGTTCTCTCCGGAAAATGGACACGTACGGCAGCTTTTCTGGTATACCATCGCAGCACCTGCTATTAATCCCATGGCGCAGCTTAATCTGAAAACAGGGCCAAAGGCGTGTTTGCCGGCGAATGAAGGGGCATATCGTTCCGTTGTGAGCATGAAAGCCGGCCCAATTGCGGCGACACCGGCTCCAACAGCCCAGTCTTCGTTTCTGGCATACGAGAATGCTCGCTTCCAATGGCTAGAGCGCGAGAAGTCAGCGGCGTGTCGCGGAAAAGGTGAGGACACTTCTTCGAGGCGGGTGAAGCAACGTACGGGTCTGTGTCGATGATCTGTGGAGGTGGTTCGTTAGCTCATGCCACCATTCTGAGGCAGTGGAACTCACAGGGTAGTCGGTGTTAGGCCGCTTGGGCGGGATGAAGACCTTCTGTTCATCCGCCATGACTGCGAGCGCGTTCGTCACCTAGAAACAGTCTTCAATGTCGAGTCGTGAGGTTCAAGTTTCCTGCGTTTCCTGCGGAGCTTCAATGCCAAGCCAAGCCCGACCTCCAAGCGATCACTTGCGGCCTAGCGTTACACGTGATGAGTGACGTACCAACCACTCAGCTTCCCTGAATTACAACTCGCGGGGGCCTTGCCAGATCTGCCCAAGCCTCGTGAGTCCTGAGATGATTGAGTATCCGTACACTGGTAACTGTTCATCAGTATCCGTGTCAACAGTCAGATATGTGTACAGCGAAGAAACGCATGCTGAGCGAATAAATCTCATTGGCAAGCCCATCGTTCCATTTGCTTTATTTTCGTGTGCCTCAGCCGCGTTTCTTGCTCTCTTTGCGAGGTCAACAGGCAATTTAGGTTGATTTCTCAGCGCTCGACAACATGATTTCCAAAGAGAAGCTAAGCAGCTGTTGATGGAAGCTCTTATGACTGAGAATTTCCCGCCTTTCTGTCACACCGTTGGCTACTACTACCTTACATAACGCTCGGCGTACCAGGCAATACGATTGGCCCAACGCGCCAAGTCGCGATTCGCGCCACGCGTCACGCGTCTCCCTCCGCAGTTGAACTGCCCACCACGGTTAGCACAACGTGAAGTAGTCCCTCCTCAGTGATGTTCCAAGCACAACGTCTTCTGCACAATATTACCCTCGTATCCTGTCAGTTCATGAGCATCATTCAGTATGGCAGCCGACCCTCTAACCGCAGCCACCGTGAATGGCCTTCTCAACTATGACACGAGCGACGAAGACGACCCGTTCAACGAGAAGCCGTCCCGCAAATCACGAGACGATAAATCCGCACCTGCGAAGCGACAAGTCGGAGATGACGGGGATAATGAGGATTCAGGGCTTGGGTTGGACGAGGAGGTGCAAATCACCAAGAAGAGGAAACCCATCGCAAAACTCGATGAGAATAGGTAGGCAGACAGAGTCTACATTGCGCAGGAAAACCCTCGCACAGTCCTTATTGCTAACAAATCGATCCCAGACTCCTTTCCGCCCCAGGAATCCCCAAACTCCGCTCCCTCGTGCGCTCCGGCAAGATCTCAAAGCAGCTGCGCTTCAAGGGGAAAGGACACGAATTCTCCGATGTCGCCCGGCTATTGAACCATTACCAACTGTGGCTGGACAATCTGTACCCGAGGGCGAAGTTTGCGGATGGTTTGCAGTTGGTCGAGAAGGCGGGACATAGCAAACGCATGCAGGTTATGAGGAGAGAGTGGATTGACCAAGGCAAGCCTGGCTACCTACGAGAAAAAGACGTGGAGAGGCAAAGGGAAACGGGGACGGGGAAGGACGATCGGGATGCCTGGGGAGAGACGGCCGGTGGCAATGATGCAGACACCACCGCACCTACTGGCCGTGGAGATGTCGGAGGAGACTCGCTCTTTATCCCAGACTCCCGTCCCGCCGGAGATCATGACGGAGGCCTGCTACCCGACGACGACGAGCTGGATGCCCTCTTGGCCGAGCAAGAGACTGGTCCATCACGCCCACAGCCATCGACATCCCGAGCGGAGATGGCCATGGACGTCGACTCGGAAGGCGAAGACGATCTCGATGCTCTCCTCGCCGAACAGGAAAGCAACAACCGCGGTCCACCACCAGCCGCGACCTCGACCACCACGACTCAACCACCCCGACCCGAAAATCACGCTTCCATATTCGGTCACCAAGAAGACGAAGATATGGACGACCTAGATGCCCTGCTCGCTGAACAAGAAGTCGCCACCGCTATGACCCCGAAGCCACGGAGTCCAGCCTCACTACCAACCCGACAGACTCTCGCTGACAACGAGGACGGCGATATCATGGAAGACAACGACCTGGACGCACTCCTACTGTCAGCGGAGCAAAATGGGCTACCGATCATCGACGTGGATGCCAGGGCACCAGGGCCTTCTACGATGGCGCGAAGGGCGGAGACGCCCCCTCCTGCCATCACCGCTGCCGAGGCTTCATTGCACGGCGATGAAGATGTAGATGGAGCGGACAACATGTTCGACTCATCACCGGTGCGGACGAACACGGTTTTCGCCCGGGATGCCACCGATGGAGACAACGCTCGTACAGCAACGCCCGGACCAACAGCGACTACAAGTTCAAGTGTCAACGTGAGTGCAGATGCAGATGCGACCGCCCTCCCTGCTGGACTAGAAATCCAAATCGCCAAAGAAGCCTCGCAGAGTCAGGCGGGGGAGGATCAGAGTCGGGAACAAGGGGCCGATGACAACGAGTTGGAAGCGGGCGACATGTTTTCCTCATCGCCAGTGCGGAATGATGACTATGAATAGAATTCTCCCCGAGGTTATGGATATGCCGAGTCGGTGCTCACTGGCGCCTATGAAGATGAACTGTTTCTTGAGGACCATCATTGTAGGGAAGGTTATACTTCCCTTTATGCGTGCCTACATTCAATTGCTTCGTGCTTCATGCTTCGTGTTTGGGGACTTGAAAATTACGTCGTATGGCAGAAGCCGTCGTCGTTCTGCAATCGTGCACCACTCTCCCTCCCACACCGCTCGCATCCGCCGACGCTTGCACCGCTTCTCGCCCTATTCCTGCCAGGGCGGCTAAAAGAAGGCGCACCACCCAATGTACATACGACACAACCGCTCGTGATCAGTGGCTCTAGAAATCATCTCCTCGACGTACCCACCGGTACTCAACGGCACCGACTCGCCGGGCAACATGCCCCTGACTTTCCCACGCACACCCTCGAGGACCTCAACGGGGGTACTGGGCACGCCGTTGACGGCCTTCTTCTTCCGGCCGGCGACGTTGATGAAGTCGGTCGTCGGGTCGTGCAGGAACGTCTCGAGGATCGTCATCAACGCGTCCTCGTTCGACCGGAGCAGCGTGAGTGTGATCTCGCAGCAGCGCCGGAAGGGGCCCTCGTAGCCGTACGTGCCCATGGCGTCCACCATGTTGTTCGTCAGTCGGAAGGGAACCAGCTCGGGCTTCTCAAAGGTCAGGCCCTTATCGAACAGGCAGTTGAAGTCCACGTGCAGCGTGCCCCCGTTGTCTTCCTCAAACAGTATGTTCTCGCCGTGTCGGTCGCCTAGTCCCAGGACGTGGCCGACAATCGACATGACAGCCGCCGACCGCGTGTACCGCAATCGGGCATTGAACCAGGTCGACGGGTCCGGGAAGGACTCCACAAACCACTCGTGGAAGACCGGCGGGAATTGTTTGAGGATGCGTTCCGGGAAGATCTTGACCTTTTCAGGGCCCCCCGAACATGACTCGTCGAGTAAATTACGGATATCCCCATAGTTGGGCTGGATAGACTTGTCCTTGTAGAGCTTGAGAACGATGTCACGGAAGGTTTTGAGATTGTTCACCCACTCAATCAGGCCGCATTCTTCGTTCATGGGAATCACCGCGTACGTACGGATGTACAGCCGGCGTTTGACCGCATCCACATCGCGTTTCAAGAACCGGTTGATCATCGTGTTAAACTCCATTAGGCGTTGGTCTTTGCGTAGGTCGTCTTTCGGCTTGGCCAGCACGTGGTAGATGTTGCCGTCGGAGCCGCGGATGGTCAGTCTGCGCGGCTTCTGCAGAGATGCAAGGACGAGGGCTTCGTCCAAAAAGGCGCTAATGGTCACTGGTTCTTTGGCGAATGGTCGGAATGCCTTCAGTTGAGCAGGCTCGAAGCTGGTGGGCATACTTGGGATGAGACACGTCTGATTTGGGACGACTAGCTTCGAAGGTGCGATCTTGTGATAGAAGCCTAGGTCTCGGGTAAGGCTGACTTTGGAGACTTTGCCTTCGATTGGATATTCGGAAATCCGAAGAAGCTCCTTGACAAATTTCTGACCGCTGGAGAACATGCTTCTCAACTCACTAGCTGAAGCATCCTTGGTCGACTTCTTTTGCGTCTCCACGATTCTATGGACCAGGTTCAATCCTTTGGCTGCGCGCTCCTTGGACTGCGATTCACAAACAGCCAAAAGGGTCCAATATGCTTGTTGGGGAAACGCCCTGACGACTCTCACGACAATGCTTCCTAGAATTTCAGAGACGGTTTTGTTTGCATGGCAAATCCGGGCGACCACTTGTGGCAGGATCGTGTAGAGGAGCACCGGCTGCAGCCGGTCGATGTACTTCTTGATTTGATTGTTGGTCTCGTCGATCACTCGCTTCCTCTGAGCCGCGTTGTGGGCATGGAACTGCGCATTTCCACGTCGAGGATCTGGTGGGATATCTGCGCCATCCACAAGCTCGAGCCAAAGCGTCAAGACTTTGGGCAATGTCTGAAAGACGTATTTACTTCCATTCAGAAGTGATCGAAGATAGTTGTCAATGACCACTTTGGCGGCTTCGCCCGTCAGGAACGTTTGGTTTTCTTTCCCGGGCGGCATTGCCTTCTCCGAGTCCAGGATCTTGTTGTAGTAGCGACCGAGGTGGTACCAACCCTTTTCCCATTTACGGAAACTCTCGGTGGCCTTCCGAAACGTCTTTCTGATGACTTCTGACTGGGTCTGGCCTGCCTGGTCGAGCCATTTCCCCAGTAACACGTGTGCTTTGGCAGTGATTTCATTCTGAGAATGTCGCTGCTCGACTGTCATTGTGACAGTGCCATTTTCGGCAATATAGTCGTGTGCGACGAATGCGCCAGATTCAATTGCTCCCTCCAAAGTTTGAATTGCTTTTCGATGCTGCCCTTCAAGCCACATCAACTTGGCCTGTTCGATCGCCGCAGATTTATCGCCTAGAGCCGATGCCTTAATGACGGCGTTAAAGGCTTGGGTGATGGATCGTGCTTTTCGTGCTAGTCGAGCACTGGAGAGCCATGCCGCCGCCACATCGTTGGGGGTGAACATATCACGCCTTAGCGACATGACAGCCCGACGAACTCCGAGGAGGTACTGTTTGTCGGCCACATTCGATCCAAGCACATCGAGACTACCTCGCAACTTTTCCAAAACCGCCACGCGGTCGTCTTGGGGGCTTGATACGATAATCTGTACGTCACTTAACACGTGCAGTCTGAGGAGCGTTTCATGCCCTGCCTGGAATGACGAAATGGAGTTTGGGGTCAACTCTGATGCAGTGACGCGGTACAGCTCGTCGACAAGCTGTGTAGCTTTGTCAGCGTCAGACTTGTTGACAGCTATCATAACCTCAGCGAGGTGGGAAGCAAAGTCATATCCACCACTTGGGGGAACATAGCTTGAAAGGCGATCCCATAGACTTGTGGACCAGGCGGCTTCCATGGCATATGGTGCTAGAACTGTAGGTGAAGTCGTACTCCGGCTTTTGATGCCGTCAAAGTGATGTAGAAGGACGTCGTATTGCCCCGACTCCTTCAAGCAATCCATCAAATTCTTTTGAACATCCACATCATCAGGATGATCCACGAGCTGCATTTCGTACCAGCTTTGGGCCGCGGTCCACCGACCGGCCTTTTTGTGTTCCAAAACTTGTTGTTCAATGTCGAGGACATGCATTCGAGAGGAGATGCCTTCGATACCGTCAGGTTCATCAATCTGAGCATAAATGTCTTGCAGTCTCTGTAGCTCTGCCTCAACATCCTCGGCCTTTGACTTGCGAATATGCTGCTCCCAATGGAAAAGAGCCCTTGAATAGGATTTGCAATCGATGGCTCGTCGGGCAAGAACATCTGGAGGGATCTGCTCCAGGACCCGCTCAATACTTCGTATCTGGTCTGCAGTGTTGCTCAGAAGAGCATCGTTCTTCCCACGGTCTGATTTCGCGACAGCAATGGCATACAGCTTTCGTTTCTGTTGGTGCCATGTAGACATGTAGTCGAGAATTTCGAATACCGTCTGGCTGCAGAGTTTGATATCGTCCTGAATGCGACGACCTTGGCCATCGAGGGGTTGGTTGAGGATAGATATAACCTCCTCCAGTACGTCCTGTGTGTTTTTCTCAATGCCACTGACAATGACGTTGACTACTGCGTATGGTAAGAGAAAGGCAGGGATCGAAGTGTCTTGGCCATGAATGATACGACATGAAATTCCAAACACCATTTCGACATTTTCACCAGATCCCCGGTGGAGGAAATCCAGAGTGATGGTTCGGAGCCAGTCCCGATGTCTCATTCCGGGTTTGAATAGCGGAAACTGTACTTTTTGGGGTCCTCGCACCTCTTGTACAGTATATTTCGAGCTCAAGAAAGGAGTCAGGGTGTTCTGTATCGAGTCAGACAATTCTTCCCATAGCTTTTCCGCGATGTTGACTGTCCCAGATGTCGGGGGTTTGTCCTGTTCACAACATTTGAGGTATTCTTGCATCGCCCAACCAAGAAAGCCTTGTGCTCTGGTGCTGGGAGCGGACAAAAACGCCTTTACAAGAACATTTTGAAGAAAGAAGAACACCCACTGGATGACTTCATCCGCTTTTCCGAAATTCGACTGGATCACCATGGAATTGCGTTCTCGCACGCTTTCAATCTTGCTGGAATCGAGACATCCGATTCTGCCCAGGCACTGGCCGCACAACCTCGAGACCTCGACACTCAAATTAAATCTGACGCAGCAGTCTAGGAGGGCACGAGTCAAATCCGCCACAAACTCATCCGGCTGCTCTCGCAATATGGAGCGTTGTAGGAGCTCTTGCTTTACTACCAAAAGCGGAGATAATTCGTTTAAGGCTTGTTTCACCACTGCAAGATTCTCATCCTGAAGCCTCTCGACAAATGCAATAAGCTGGTGGCGCTCGTCCATTTGTCGTTTCAGGGCACCGATCTCAGCTTCAAATTTGGTCATGATAGGAATGGTGGCTAACGATGGCATGGTGCTGAAGTTGTCTCGCACCAACTCACTGTGATTCTTGAGGAGGTCGCCGACAAGGTCAAAGGCTTGATGCTGGGACGAGCTGTCCAAGAGATCCCATGTTTGAACGATGATGGCCAGAGTCTGGTCGACGAGGTGTTCGATGTCATCTTTTTTCAGTGCCTTGATCATGACAGCCCAAGACGCAAACGATACATTGCAGAGATCTGCGTCATCTAGCCCAGATCTCAAGCAAGCACAAATTTGCGGGAGTGCACGCGCAACACGAGTCTTCCCCAGCTTCACTACCTCACCTAGGGCAGCAAGACATCTTCGCTTCTCGACCTTCGGCTCTTTCGCCTCGAGATCGTTGAGGAGAACGGTAAAACGGGTCACGATTGCGAGAACATTGTTCTCTAGGAACGCTCCGATGCTGTCACTGCGTCGAGTGCTTGAAGGCTGGCCACGTTGACGTGAAATTAATTGCGCCAGTAGCTGCAGGGCTTGATATATTCGCGAGGATTTCCCTTGGCCACTATCTCCTATCGCTTTGAGGAGCTCGCAAGTGATATGAATTGGATCCAAGGCCACCCAATTTGCAAGATCACTCTTGCCAAAGTCCTCGGATACCTCGGACAGGAGTGAGATGATAGACTGCTCCGCATCAGCGAATGGCTGAATGAGGAGGAAGGAAAGGATAGCGATGAGATTCGGACTGTGGGTACAGAGGTCGTATGGGGTTGTCGATGGCCCATTGGCCTGGGCAAAGCGCCGAATAGCTTCTTGGTCTTTGTGTAGAACGAGGTAGGGAAGCGCGAACTCCGCAGTGTGTCCCATTAATCCCGTCATATCCGTTCCCAGGAGATTGCATAGCTGGTTCGCCACATTGGGCCGAGCCGATAGTGACTTTGCGAAGACAACTCCAATAGTTCGCCAAAATGGACGAAACAAGGGCCAGACTGAGACCTGCTGAGTCTGGGCTAGACGTTGTATCTCCGCATACACGACACCAGCGAGATAAGGATTGTTGTGGCCGAGGTATTCAACAAGTCGAACCAGAATAATGTTGAGTTCTTCGTCGCCGACGACTTGAGCCACGCGGGTCAGTGCCATGACTGATGTCTCCTGCAGAGCGACCTCTCCCTTCTGCCAAAGTGTTTGTAAGAAATCTAGCGCCGTGATTCTGTTTTCACGAGTCAGCCACGTGTCGGTATTTTTCCTTTGTACTACGTAGGCTTGAAGCGTTCTCGTAGCGGTTATTCGAAGATCTCTAGATGAACTTTTCAGTGACTGGAGACACCAGTCGCCAGTGGGAGTCTGGGCCAGCTTCAAATCAGCGCTCGTAGAGGTGTGAATGATGACTCTCCGCAGGGCTGACATTGCGACGATGCGCGCTCTAGACTGGCGAGAAATGCTTTGGATGAGTACAAGGAGGGTCCTGAGTAACTCTTCACTCAGCTGTGTTGTTGGAGGTGGGGTAGTATTGTCTGTTTCTCCGCCTGCTTCATCACAGCTAGCGCATCGAGGATCTTCCAATTCCGTAGCAAGCCGACATGCTGTCAAACCCAAACTCTCAAGAGCGGCACATTGCTTGTCGTCAGTCAAGCGACGGAAGTTGCTGGCAGCTGTCTGATTGAGGCCATCGAGATCAGGAACAGCGCGTCCCGTGAGTTCGAACGTGAGCCTCCGACAAATCTTTTGTTGCAATGTTTCATCCAAGATGGAATCTTCATTATCAGTTGACAATCGCAATCGTTTACGAGCTCGATCGCCATCAGACTGTGCCACTTCCAGAGCCTCGGTGGTGGTGGGCTGGGGAGTTGGGCTGGCTGTTCGGATGTTCAGAGTTCGGATCTCGTGAGAGAGCTCCTGGATAAGGTCAGCCGTGGGCATGGGATATCTTACTTGGGGTTATGCTACCTCAAACTGATCATCGCCAGAAACAAGACCGGTCGCATCATCCACAACCTGCTTGAGGCGGGCCTTCAATTTCATACACTGTATTCTGTTCCGCTGGGACCGAGAGTGCTTAGAGACGACCTTCATCACGTGACACAGGGTCAGCAACAGCTGTTCGAGATTGGAGAACTTGAGGCTAGGTATGTTGGTGGTGGCCTCGCCAGTAGCTCGAGAGATGTTAGATGCGAGATCTTCGGCATCGATGACAACGGCCATTCGAGGTCGGAGAGTGTACAGAGACGGCGCAAGGGCCAGTACACCTACTAACAGTCAGCGATCACCGAGAACGAAATTGCTGGTGGAACCTTACCAGAAACACAGACTCTCATGAGCTCGAGGGCCTTACTGCATTCGCACGTCATTGCACATTTCGTCTCAGCTTGCAGCATCGAATTGTACAGGTTGAGAACAGAATCCCGGAGTTCGCCATTCTGACTGGAAGAGATCAATGGCAGGAGTCTAGGAATGAGCCAAGCATAAAGCGGGGATGTGTACCCAGCATCCTCTCTACCACGGGCATCCGACCTGACGAGCAGAACTTGAGGAGATCTTTCGATGGCGACCTGGAGGGCTTCGAGGCAGGTTCGCAACTGGGAGGCGGTCTTACCTGCGGCGGTGGCATCGCGGAATGGGTCTTCTTCGAGGGCCTGCTCGATGCCCACTTGCCAGATAATGCAAATTAGCTTGTGGTTGATGGAGACGTCGGCGCCCAGATTGGGTTGGCCATGCTCATCCACACCAAGGACCTCAGCCAGTAACTGGTTGAAATTGTCCTGGTCCAGATCTGGGACACCGCCTCTCTGTGCGACATGTGTGGCCAAGATAGAGGACGGCGGAGGCTCGAAGCCGTTAGTTTGTCGTGCGGCAGGCACTGGTGCCATGGACTCCGTTTTTGATCAAGGGACGACGGATGATGGAATGGAGAGACGCGTTGTTGAAGAAACAAGTAGGCACGAAGTCGAGTAGCACCACGCGTCGCGGTGTCGTGCTTCACCGTAAAGACTTGGCGAAGAGCGGAACGGAATATTATTAATCCGTACTTCCCTATTGGTAGTACTATCTCTCCCGCAACGGAGCACTCTCCTTCAGAATATCTCTTCTATCCTCTCGTCGTCATCTAACTCCTTCATCCTCGGGACTCCCTCGTCATCCTCGTCCCTCATGAGAACTTGCACTAATCGGTCGCAGGCTTCTTGGACGTCCTCATCGTCCACGTGCATATGGACCTCTCTCACCAGCGCGTATACCTGGACCTCTCTCAGCTTGTCCCTTCCTTCCCTCGTCGTCGTTAGTAACAACAATGTCTCGATGTGAGTAACAAGGATCTCAGTGTCACTGTCCCTGGCCTTGTCCGGTGGTAGAAGTTGCAAGTCGGGCAGCATCTTGGCCGCCTCTTCTTCGGGGAACTCTTCAGAGCCAGCTAGGGGTAGAAGGACGTAGGGTAATAGGTTGACTCCACAGCTACCACCTACATCCTCAGTCTCATCTGCCAGCAGCAGTGGATGTTTATCAACCTCAAAAGCGGCATTTTTGATCGTGCTTGCAACACCTTTTCTCCTAATGCGACTGCTATGCTCGGTAAAGACTGTTAATTTACTAATCGGCACGACCCCGTCATACTCTCTTTTGCCGAGAAAGTGATCTCGCCCGGCCTTGTGTTTCGACATGTCAGCTAGGAGATAGGCGAGGTAGTCGAAATTGGCATGCTTGTTGAGGCTGCCATCGGCGCCCTTGACGAAGCAGTCGAACAACTGATCAAGCGCAAATGGTGATGTGGAGACAGTTTTCTCAGGAAGACCACGTTTGAGTGTGATTAGTTTCTCTGTCCGATCCGACTTGGCGAGGTTTGATAGGAGCATGGCAATCTCGTTTGCAGCCTTTTCCTTCGGGTCCTAGATCTCGTGTTAGAATACGACTTTCCGGTCATAACGCCGAGCCCTTCACAGTCAAGGCGATCAAATTGAGACCTACTACGTACTGTAATCTTTTTTAGCAACGTCTCGATAAAGGCATCGTCAGCCGCGAGGTTCTCAAGGACCTCAGCATCGTGGCTGATGTTGATAAGGATAGTAAGAGCATTCTTCGCAATGGGCTGGCAAGAACGTTAGCAAGACAGATCTCCTTAGACATGGTGTGCCACCGACTGAGTAATCTTTGACGAGGAGTTTGAGATCTTGAACGGGAACAAGCTGGGGTTTTTTGAAGATGTCCGGTTCGGACGAGTGGCCGACCAGGTGTTCGCATGCTAGGCAGACGGGCTCATTGTCAGCACTGAGGTGTTCTCTGCAATCACCAACCCTGTCTCGGATCCCCCAGAGACTGTATCATTCTTCCCGCCAAACGCCGTAGATCGGAATTGAAGGAATCTGCTCACCAGCTTGCCTGATCTGAGTATTTCCGTGGTGGAGAAACTCGACCAACTAAGTCTTATTAACAATGCCGGGCACACGAGTCCTCGAAGGATATTTGAGAGCGCTGACATACATCTTCCAGTTCTGTGGGCATCCTGGGGGTTAAATACTCGGAACAAAAGCAAGAGACACGAAAAGGAAAGATGGAGCGTTTGACAAGAATTTTGATATCCGAAAACTGCCTAGCGTCAATCGGTTATCGATGACGGCAATTTCCCTGCACACAAGCTTGGCACACTCGGCCAACCTCACTCGTGCTCACTTAAGTAGACCCTTGGTGACCGTGCCGCTTGAAAACCACTTCTTCACCCTCCTCTCACCTCTAGTCACCTTTCGACTTACCCTTTCACGAGAACCGAAAACCTCCTGCCATATTCACGATATGATCACCGCAGGCTTGTTTGAGGAGATTGAGGATGGTGATATCTTGGAGCTATCGTGTTTCGTGATCCTGCTGAATGGCGAATATTAGATTCAGCAGCAGCTCGAAAGGGCCCCCGTAGTTGTTGGTAAGACAGGTAGGTACAGTCAGGGTGCATGAGAGTGCTGCCTAGGCTCTTCCATATCTAGCATTCCCCTTATCACTCTCTCGTTTCCCTCCAACTCGATCATCTGTCGGTATGTAATCAGACCGTTATGATCGAGGGCAAACTCCTGTGGCAGGAACCTTGCTAGTTCGGCTGGGCAAGGGTGATAACACATCATTTGCTGGTACAGCTTGGGACGGTACGTTATTACTTTATGTACTGGGGTGGCCGACATTTATTTCCGGGTGTTGATCAACCCTAGATATTGTCCCCTCTTTACCGTCCAGAAGAGAATCAACCCGGTGAGTAACAGAGAGACGGTGGATAATCCAATGAGCACGTGAAGCTGCCGTCGTGCTGCACCATTCCCAACCAGCCGATTTTGTCCGTCCACTTCCACCTCGCACCACACCAGGTGGATCCAAGACCCAACTCCATCACTGGTCAAGACTTTGTCCCATCCTTCAGCATTCGCGCACTGGAACCACGAGCCTGGGTCGCCGTCGCGCGGTGTATAAACCACCTCACGGTCCCAGTATGACAGCACCGCGATGGCAGCAACCCAGCAGGCAGCGCAGAGTCCGTCAAACCCGATGACGATCCAGACGGCGTAGGGAAGGCAGGTATAAATGGCTATGGTGACGTATGCCTGCACTGCCATTCCTAGGCCGGTGATAACGATTGTGACTGACTCGGCTGTGATTTTGATCATTTCATGTGGTGTGACGGCGCCGTAGGCCATTATGGTTATCAAGTTGGCGAAGAGGACGATGCGCAAGCCGACGGCGCCGGTTTTCGGATTTCCGTCCGACCGCATAGTGCTTGGCTGTGTCCATAGGGGTGATGGCAGTGCAAGATAGAATGTTCAGTGCCAGGGTTTAGGGCACATACATAGTAACCAAAGGGATAAGTCCTCGCTGTTAGTTTAAGTTGTAATATCAAATGAGCGAAAGATGACGCACCGGGAGCTGAGGTAGGTTGTGATATCAGAAGAGTGGAAAAAGGAAGCCCCAGGAGCGAGTTTTTGCCGCTGGTAATTTACTCGGCTGTGCTTCTAGAGCGCTTAAGTGCGGGGGAGGGGGGCAGGCAGATTGCTATCAATGCTATGCTGCCTAAAACAAACGCGAATCTGCCCTACGGGCCCACCACGCAATGTTTTCACTCAACGGACAGACCCAGTTAGTCCAAAATAGGATGATCCGGTGCAGGTCGCGCAGATCAATATCGCCAGTACGTAAATAGAAGGTCAGGATAGAGAGGGATGCACCACTTTAATCGATCCTCACTGAGAAGCTCAAAAACATGACATGAACCTCTACCAAAAGCACCCACAAAAGCGGGTCGCCTGTTCATAAACAGATTAGCTAGCCATTAAGTCGCTTTCCACGGACAGTAGCGATACTATTTCTATCTTTATTAAAACTACATATAGCTAAATACGAGGACATATCACAATCCTTTAGAGGGATCCCTGACAATTAGCAAGGTTAGTATCTATCATAGCACCTGGTCCAACAAAAGACAACACCTGTTCTAACGAAGCATTCTACTCCTCTAGGTCACTACACTTCTGTGAGTTAATTATACCATCAACTGTAGAAGGCGCCGGCAGTCGAAGTTCCATCCTGCAAATGCTGAACGCGGACCGAGAGAGGAGATACTTTTATCTTTCAGAAACGCTGTTGGGTCTTGAGCATGAATACCCTTCGCTATAAGTGCACCGAGTTCGAAATCCCCCCGAAACTGTTCTCTTCGACATCGACCAGACCACTTGCAATATCTCTCCGCACAGAGCCTGAAAATGCTTATACCAGCTGATTACAAATGTGGCTGAGGGTCGTGAGTACGAGGAAGGGCATCCAAATGTCTGTTTCCTCGTTGACCATGAAGTCTTTCCGTCTTTGCTTTGAACAGTCGTGGTAACTGTGTGTTTTCGTAAGGTACGTCCAACAGAACCATCTTCGCTACACCCGCTGCAGCGAGGAATACTTGAGGCATCCCGTGACCGGTGAACCCAGCGACAATGAATTGTCCTTGTTGAGTGCCCGGAACCGCGCCAACATGTGGAAGGCCGTCCATGGAGTAACCCATGACTTTGCACTATGATATCAGCTTCGCTGCTTGCTTCGGCAGGGGGGAGCAGGAGGAGATAGATTTCACATACTGCCAGTCCACACGCGATCCGTGTAGGCACCACTGTTTTCCCAGCCTCGGAATGTTCTTTGCATATAGCCATCGAAATATTTCGCTGCAGGCTCCAGAACTTGACTGTCATCAGTCACATTGTACCAGCCATCCAGCTGGTGCACAAACGAAGACCGGGCACCTCCTACGATGATGCTACCATCCTCGCGTGGAACGAAGTAGTCGGAGTCCCAGCTGTTCCAACGAATCATATACGAACTGGTGAGCCGAGGAACATCAGAGCGCTTTGGAACAACGATTCGACTGCAAGTCCCTCGAACTGGCACAATGGCCTGTCGGTACTGGGGGAGTAGCGAGGAAGTGTAGCCATTCGTTGCGAAGACCACTTTTTGGGTTCTCACCGATCCTCGACTTGTCTGGACGGTCCATCGACAAGAGCTCGCGCCATCATTCTCGAACACCTTGGTGACGGGAGTCCGGGTTTGGAGATTGACGCAGCCACTGGCCAGCGCCCGTCTCAGCAGATGCATGATGAATTTGTACGGCCACATATGTCCGGCCTTGTAGATGAAGCATCCCTCCGCACCCTTGACACCGGAACGCTTGTTCCGAAAGGTGTCAGCATGCATCGAAGGAAGGAGAAAGGGCTCATACCCGTTCAGCATCTTGCTTGTTCACGAATTCCGTCTCCATGGTCTGCTGGCAGCCCTTGGCGACGAGACGGTCATAATTCATCTTCATGGCCTCACAATGGGCCGGATTGAGGAGGACATCCACGGCCGTGGTGACTACGTAGTCACAGGCGATGCCTTCACGATCCACCAAGTCTTTGATAGCATTGACATGGCTGGCCTCAAATGCTGCCACTTCTGCAGCAGCCTCAAACCCGTGCTCTGCTGTCAGCCTGCTAATGGAGTTGAATGGATCTGGCTTCATGTGCCCGCCTGCAACGAAGGAGTCAGCAAAAATTTTAGGCTTTTGAGGATTAAGGGCGCTTGCCATTTCGACCAGTAGCACCAGAGCAAGCCTGACGCGCCTCCAAAATCAATATCGAAGGTGCGGAGTTGCGACTAGATTGCTCGAGTAGATGGTGGACAACGGAA
Source organism: Exophiala calicioides (assembly GCA_001599795.1). Taxonomy (NCBI): domain Eukaryota; kingdom Fungi; phylum Ascomycota; class Eurotiomycetes; order Chaetothyriales; family Herpotrichiellaceae; genus Exophiala; species Exophiala calicioides. The sequence continues at coordinate 1,051,542 of BCHZ01000003.1, forward strand.
GCTCCAGAGTATCCTGCTCCAATTACGACAATATCGCAGGACTCTGGTAGCGCATCACTTGACCGGTGGTTGTCAAGTTCGTCTGGTTCAGTCCTCCAAAACGAGGTTGTACCGTTCGACAATGGCACAGTCACGGGAGACATGTTCGCGGTCGCATCCCTGTCCGGCACTAGGTCGATCCTTTTCAGTAATGGAAAGCGACCGCTTGGCTTAAGTATGCCCGTACCCGGACTACAGCGACATGAGACCGGTGACCAAAGGGCGTTGACAATGGTAAGCCAAGATTTCTTCCTCGTGGCCGGTGGCAGCAACAACTGCGCCGGAGGAATTGTGCCGGCGGAAGTGGGAATGCCGGGACCGGGTTCGCCTCGTAGATCATGCCAGTGTGTTGCGATATATTCTAATCTTTAGATCACCAATACTGGCCCCCATTTTGAATGAAGGTGACCGTTGCAGGGTATTGACTGGCACATGTCGAACAGCCGACAGAGTACGATAAGACACTCCCCCGGTTCGCCGAGTAGATTCAATAGAAGGGAGTTTCGCCTCAGGATAAGCAATATGCGGAGGGCTTTGGCTCGTTGGGGGCTCCAACCAGCCAGTCCGTTCCCTAGTATGGAAACAGAATAACAGTATAGGCACAGCGTACCACCTCGAGAATTAGCGGGCTAAATAGGCCACACCAAGTGTGCATAGACTTTTATGGTAATGGGGCATGGTTGATCTTATTCTTGATGTAATACTTTCCTCACTTTGGGGAACACGATACTGCCTCAAGCCGTCTTTGCAATAATAGCGTCCGCCATTCCAGGCAGCGTTTCGTCGACGACATCCATATCACCAAACAGATCAAGCAAGGGTTCTTTCTCCCAAACTGTGCAATATGCGCCCATGAAACTGTGGGGACGAGGAGAGTCAGATACAAATATCCTCTAACTCAATGATGAATCTGGCCGAAACTTACCCTGTTCTTCTGGCAGCGGATACGTCCCACATATGTGCCGCTGCAAACCATGGCTTCTTCCCGTCATTTTCGTCCATCAGCTTGTTCAGCAGAGGCCGATACGCGGCCGGGTCCGGTTTTCCGAGCCCAGTTGAGTCGCAAGACAGCAAGTTGTCAGAAGGCAACTCGACTCCTGCTTGTGCAAAGTAGCCACCCACCCGCTTCAAATCACCGGCGGTAAAAGCCCACACGGTAAAGCCTGCATTGCGTAGCTTTTGTACGCACTCGACCGCCCCCGGCCGCATTTGAAGCTTCTGATGTGCTGCAAGGATGATCTTTAAGTCTTCCGAGGAGGCGAAGTCGCGAGGTTCTTCGATTCCCCCCATCCAGAGGATGCGCCAGAAGACTTTCTCAAATATCTCACTGAACACAATGTACTTTCCAGAAATGCTGAGATAGGTGTATTCGCGCTCTGTTGTTTCCATCCATAAACAAACGAAGAGACGCGGCTGAATACCTCGAGCGCGTAGACGGTCGCCTAGTTGAGTGTCGACGGCATCGAACACGGCGTCGTACGAGACGAGCGTACCCACGACATCGAAGACCACGTTCTTGGAAGCGAATGACATTTCTTGCGGTGTTTGTTCTTGCTTGGAAAAAATGTGGTTGAATATTTGAGCTAGAAACTCGACAGCAACAGTTCAGAAAACGAAGCCAACAAGGATGTCCTGCTAATAACGGCAAATCGTCCTATCAAGACGTTCTTTCAATATCTCGTCTCTCGGCCAATCAAACTACCACTGCGGAATTCAACCGGCACTATAGGGCGCGGCACACAAAGAGACTCCATTCTGATACGCGGTTCTCCGTGCTCGGCGGACCTGAATGCATCCAACAAAGTCGCTCCCGCCGGGTAGCCGTCACTGATCCCGCCGGGATGACTGCCGGTTCGAGACATCAACTGACTGGTCAACGCCTTTCTCGAAATACCGCATCCAAGGCAAGGTAATGAATGAGATAGCTGTTATCTTTGGAGTCGGCCCTATCCGCAAGGGGATGACTCCTGGATCTATTTAATCCTGGCGCAGCTGCCTTGTACCCGTCACCACTTACTGAGCGAGCAGAGCATTCTTGACCCGGCAGCAAGTAGCAGGCTCTGACAACTCTTCAAAAACTCAATTCCCAGGTTTCAAGTGTCTGGCAGATATCATGGCGCCTGATGGGTCGATAGAAAAGGGCTACTCGACCGCATCTGCGCGAGTGTTTCCCGCGCCGGAGGTTTTTGCTAGCGAGAAACATGCGACAGAGCAGGGCAAAAGTCCTTCTGATGAAGAAAGCTCGGTTATTGTCTCACCTACTGTCGACACTGCCGGATATCATCGGGCCCTGGGCAGGCGACAGATCATGATGATGACTTTTGGCTGCGGTGTAGGGACCGGATTGTGGGTTGGAACTGGCCAGGCACTGAAATACGGTATGTTGCAAGAACTGAGCGAGCCTTCCATCGGCATCTCAAACGGCCTGCTTATTAGTCGTCTCCAGCTGGCCCTGGTGGCATTGCCATCGTCTACACCATCTTTGCGTAAGCCTTTCCCATCCCCAGCTTTGGTGAGCGTCGAATTAACAGGCCTAGATTCATCGTATATGTCCAATACTCCTCCGTGGGAGAAATGACCGTTTACAAACCTGTCCATGGAGGTTTCATCCGACAAGGCGCACAATACGTCGACCCGGCTTTTGGCTTTGCTCTTGGGATCAACTTCTGGTTTGCGGTAAGTCATACCATGTCCTCTACCAGGGCCATCTGACCAAGGTCAACAGTGGGTGATGATCATCCCTGCGGAAATCACAGCGGCTGTGTCTGTGTTGAAGTTCTGGCCGGCCTCTGATGTTGTTCCACTGGCGGCCTACATCACGATTTTCTTGGTCACCATCGCAGTGGCAAATGCTTTCCATGTCCGCGTATATGGCTATATTGAGTACTGCATGTCTTTCGCCAAAGTCCTTGCCATCATTTCGGTCATCTTCTTTCTCTTCATCATGACGTCCGGCGGTATTCCTGCCACCCACGGTCCCATCGAGTTCCGGTATTGGAAGAGTCCAGGTGCTTTCACCAATGGCATGAAAGGAATCTCCAAGGCATTTGTGCAGGCAGCGTTCAGCTTTGGTGGCGGTATGTCTTCTCGCTCGTGAATTGCACACAGGAACTAAATAATGTCTGACAGGAGAGCACATCGCTGTCATTGCCGGCGAGGCTGTAGACCCGCGACGGACACTGCGGAAAACCATCCGTCCAGTGTTCTGGCGAATGTTCATGTTCTTCGTCCTGAACATCTGGCTTGTTGGCATGTGTGTGCCCTACGATGATGACGATCTCGTTAACGGAAGCGGAACCCTCGGCAGCCCGTTTGTGATTGCAATGAAGCGCGCAGATGCCATGTGGTTTGCGCACCTGATCAACGGATTCATCTTCCTGAGCGTGATAAGCTGCGGAATCAGTGCCGGATATATCTCCAGTCGAAGCCTGGCCGCGTTGGCAGATCAAGGCCTCATACATCGATTTTTTGGGCTCAAGGACTCTCAGGGTCGTCCCTGGATCTCGTTGACAATTAGCATCACTCTGGGTGGAGGTTTGACCTATCTCAACTGTAGCAATGTCGGTGCGGTGGTGTATAACTGGTTTTCAGCGCTGGTGAGTTTCTTGACAATCATCGAAAAACTCCCCATTCATATACTAACATATTTGCTACAGGTGGCCATTGCGACTCTGTTTCAGCTGGGATGCATTTATATCGCCCATCTATGCTTTCGCAGAGGTCTTCGTGCACAAGGTTACGATCTCAAGAAGCTTCCTTTTAAAGGCTTTGGAACGCCGTACGCCCAATGGCTCGCTCTTGTGGTGGTTATCTTCATTTTCGGCTGCGAGTTTTATCTCGCTTGTTGGCCATTCGGAGAGGAAGGCTCAGCAAAAACCTTTTTCTCGTCCTACCTGGCTGCGCCATTGTTCTTCTTTGATTACTTCGTGTATAAGGTAACAATGACTGCAGGAATGTGATGGTGATCTTTGGCTAATTCATTCCTAGTTTTGGTTCAAAACAAAAATCGTCAAGCCTGAGGAAATGAACTTTACCGAAGCTCTTGCATTTGATGAGGAAGACAAACTGAAGGAAGAAGTACACAGAAACGACGGTGAATTCAAATCTCCCCACGCATCATGGTCCAAGCGTGCCAAGTATTTGATTTTCGGATAGTCGTCGAGCTATGTAGTTGGGATCATGAGAGCCAGGTCGCAGTCTCCTCTGATCAGACAAACGAAGCCCAATCATGTATGATCAGATACAAGCGTGGAGAGGAAGGAATCGAAATCCACGTCCTCATCGCTGAATGACCAGTTAGTGTTGAGCAGCTCGGCAGCGTCAACTGAAATGGCCTGGGTTTCTGCCGGACTAATGGGCTGTGGCCGTGGACTGAGTGAAGAAATTTCAAATAAATTTCCGGGGGCGTTCCCATCCTTCTTCATATGTGCCCAACTTTTGAAATTGGCATAGGCATTTGCCAGCTCTCGATTGGCCAAGCTACCGCTCTCGAGCCCGTGCTCTTGTCGTGATGCGGAAATGTGCTTGATAGCCCTTTCTAGATATTCAATGAGAGATACTTCTGATTGATTAGAGTTTCCACCAGTCATCTGTCTTATCAGACCCATGCCCCGGTCCAGAGCATATGTCAATCCGGTTCGCTGATTAGAGCGGATGCTTTCTGTCAGTAGTATAAGCAGGGACGCCCGACAGGAACTGAACTCGGTGTAGGATGCCCGGGATAGACCAACGTGATCTGACAGGGACTGAAGAAGATCGATAACCTGAACAGCAGCTTGGACGCACTCGTCCACCAGTATCGATATGTCTGGCACACTCCCTGTTTGCGGTCGTGAATTGTCGGCTGATTTCCGATGGTCGTCAGAGAAAAGAAATGGTCGACCAATATAAATGAAGATGAGCAGGTAGCATAATTTCAAATGGGCGTTCGCACGGAAGGACGGCCTCGCAGGATCCAGGTTTTGACATTGGATATCTCCGGGTAGCTTCTCCCACCACTTTTTGATTCGATTCCGGACTTGTACGAGACGTGTTACATATTCTGGAAAGAGAGACTTTGGACACTGCCTGAATTGTTTGCTATCGACTGGTCAGCTCCAAGGGTTTCAAGGATGACATGTCAGACATACAGAGCCTCTGCGGAATCAAAAAGTCCGTCGTTCAACTCTATGAAGGCCATCAGATTACTGAAATTCGGCGTGCGAAGCCCGGGAAAGTCGGTCGGGAGATCAGCGCTGATATCGGATCGTGCAATGGATACTGGACGGCCATGCATTACGCTGATGTATCTGCACCTGGTCAGATCGTCTCCACACGGGGTGTCAGTGCGATTACCTCTCTAGTGTATATGCGGTCCAATGTAGTCTATTTCTAGTCTCGATTGTCTTGCCATCACAGCCACCACCTGCATATTTTCTGTGCATGCCATTCAAGATGATCATATTCATCGACAGTCCTAGGTAAGTGTAAGACAAGCCTCCAGTTGATAGTGGCATTGCGTATGTAGCAAGAAGTAGACAAGCTTGAACGCTTTCTTGCGATGCCAGAGTGATGACGTCGGGGACCAATTTGCAGGCACTGTGGAAGAACAATTTGCCGACCTCGTCTTCGGAGCAAAGAGTTAGGTCCTCGGATACATCTGGTGCAGATTCGGATTTTCCAGACTCCATATGCGCCATCTGAGTTCCTATGGCAAGTATTGCGAAAAGGCTGCAGACCCAAGCGACATCGCCAGCCGAGAATTCGGGATTTTCTGAGTAGCAGTGGTGCAACTTTGTATGAATCCATTCTTCTTCGACGTAGAAGCAATTCAGTTGAACGTATTTGAAGAAGAGCTTGACCAGGAATTGGGCAATCTGGCAAGGAGGCAAATGGGCCATGGTCTGGTGGATGACATTCGCGGGAGATTGTAATTGGGTTGGTCTCCAGTAGTCTTTCACCTGGATCCTCTGGCTAAGGTTCTATCTCGAGTAGTCAGTCCTTGTAAGCTACATGAGCCGGGAGAGAGGACATACATTGACCCCGAGATTTTCCAGGCGATGACTGACCCATCGCCAAAGCTTCTGCGAGAAGTTCCAGTGGGAAAATTCACCCGAGTAGTCTAGCAATGGTCAGTGACATCAAGTCGTAGAACCAGACACGTTGGTGGGAGCTCGTACGGGCTGTGACCTTAGATACAAACCTTGTATCGAAGGATTCCTCCGTGCCGTTACCACCTCCATCGTGAATTCGCTGTTCACTGCTGCTAGTGCTATCGCGAGACAAATTTGCTATCTTGTCGGCGGTTTGTCTGATACTACCATCGTCCAAAGCCAAATCACCGAGAAAATGCTGAGCAATGCGTTCTAAGTTGTGGGTCCGCGAACCCGGTGAGTTTTCGATATCATCCTGCAGTGGAACTTCGGAGGACCTGCGAGATCTGAGGTGTCAGATTTAGTTAAAGTCATACCGAAGAGAGGGACCTATCGTACACCGAGATCGACGTCTCAGAAGTCGAACCTTGAAACCGGCAGTCCCTTCGAAGACGTACACATCTTCTACACGGTGGACCGCCTTCGCATTTCTCTTTTTGCTGTCTACAGACATCGCAGCTTGATCAACAATGGCGTCAGAGCCAGTCATTTGGAATCGAGATGAGGACTCACGCAACTACCGTCCGTCTGCGATGCTCACCGGTCTTTTCACCTCGTCGACGCTTGACACCACGACTCGAATGGTGTGGGGGGACTTCCTGCAGGGGCATTCTAGAAACTGGCTGCAGAGTCCACTAACATGCGTGCATTCACAAAATGAGGTGCAATTGTGAGGTAGCGAGGAAGAAGGTCCTGCACAAGGAGTTCTGCGCCTGTTCTTATCTACCCGCACAAGGCGGCAACTCCCTCCTGCTCCATTGAGACAAGTGGCGGCCGTCATAAATTATTAATGACTTGATGTCTTGGGATCGACGTCGAGCTTCCTTCGACTGCCACATTGACCATCACCTCGCCCAGTCGCTTTTACATTCCCACCACGCGAAGAGCGTGAGTCGAAGGCGAGTCGGTGGGTGACCTTCGCATGACTCCTCCTGGTCGCCGAGTCGGTCCTACCTCCACAGTGAGGCCGTGCCTACTTCTGGTCCCTCTGGACGCCCCCTTCCTCTTGGGAGGTTTATCGCCCTCGTGTGAGTATGAAACCGGCTCTGGTGTCCTGCTATTGTCAGACACCCATGGGCCTCCTCGTGTCCTGGGCCTTCGATTTCGCCTCCCTTCCATCCGTCCTACCTTCCTTCGACCTCTACCAATCTTCGCTGCCCCAGTGAAGCGAACCGTTCCCGCGAACGACCTACTTGCCCAGGTCTCAGCGAAGGGCTATAGGAGAAGGGAGGAGAAGGGGACACAGAGAGCAGGATGATGTTCGGAACATCAAAAATATGCGATGAGGACGAGAAAGGATCCCACTTGCTCCTCTGCTAGAAAGGAGGTCGAGTCTCACGCAGGCCCACTGAATGGAATCTTAGCCTCATACAACGACGCTTTACCCAAGAAGAGGCCCCCGTCCCAGTAAAGCTATGGCCAGTGACCGCTGCCTAGGTAGCGAAGTTCAACCTCTTAACCTGGCGATGGCGGAGGACTTCCTTCGCTTCCACGCCAGGCAGCCTCTTTATCGTAATAATACAGTAAGTGTCACTCACCTAAAACAGTGGGCGTTCAAAAGCAGTGGATTCCATCTCCCCTTCAAGGTGTTTGATGGTGCTGTGCCAAGCTGTGAGCATCTTTCGTGCTAAGCTTATTCATGTCCTGGCATATCCCCCAAGCTTGGGTACACAAGTCCATATGTAACGATCACAGCGGAGTCTAGTCGTCGTCACTTCTGCACCTTATGGAGTGGGGTGGGGATTCCTTTTCAAATCCGCTCGGCAAGTCAAATCTATTTTAAAATCCCCAGCACTCTTCTTCCTCCCTCCTTTCTGTCCGAACATTACACGTCTTCCACGTTGGCCAATATCACTGCTATCGCCCTTTCCCTCTTCCAGGACTATCGTTGCCGGTAGATATGAAACCCTCTTGCACTCCTGCTATGTGATCTTATATCGACGGGTCTATCTAGTCCAGCCGCTCGACGGCCATCTGCCAGTATTCGGTTCGAAGAAGTCGATGCTGATACAAAGTTCTGGTCAATGGTTGCACCCTAGGAGGCAAGGATCATAACAGGATTCGCATTTTCTACATCACTCCCTGGCCAGGCCATCATCGATACAGATCTGGGATCTCGTCAAGAAGCCACTATTTTGTGACTGTATTCCCAGGCCTAAGTTACACCCCTTTGCGAGTTACATTCGAAATGTGCGCCTCAGCAGAAAGCGACAGGATGACTGGGTGAGACCTGGTAGCCTTCGATGCGGTTTGTGAAGCTCAGCTTGTGGCCCAGGTCATTGCCCTCTCGAACACTTTCACTCCATCATGGGAAGACTCCAACTGCCTTTTAAGCCTTGCAATTCCCTCAGGGCTACTATCTGACACGTAGGAAGCATCCCCGTTGCCCACAAGCTCCTTGGCGACATTGGCAGTCATCTCAGGGTGCGCTTGGAAGGTCAAGACCTGATTCGAATTGGAAACGAACATCTCACAATTCTCCGCTAGAGCGATAAAGCCCGGCGCAGGATGTGAGACGACCCTCTTGTGGAACTTGTGAAGGTTCTGCGAGAGAGAAACAACAGTCAGCAAACCAGGACGACGACAGGAGAGAAGGCAAAGATGAATCAGAATATTACCAATGTCTCCTGCCCTTTGAAGAATTCTTGCCCTTTAGGGCTGAGCGGGATCTTTTGGACCTCGATCTGTTGAAAAGAGTTAGGAGTTGATGAAAGCTTGAATTCCCTCCGAGAGTCATGGACGAATACTTGCCAATATTCCATCTTTTCGTGCCGCAATGGTGCCACCCAGGGCGTGAGAGATGGCTTGGTGACCCCAGCAGAGGCCGATGAGCTTGGTGTCGTGGTGCTCCTCGGTCGTGTTCCGAATCCACTCGAGGGTTTCTGCCACCCACGGCTCGAGTTCTGAACGTGTGAGATCAAAGGTTCCGCCAGTGAGAATGACGAGGTCATATTTCGAAGCGTCGGGGAGCTGGCCACCGTCCAGCGGACTGAAGACCTCGATCAGGGCATCGGGCGATGATGCCTGGACAAGGTTGGAAATGGAGTCAAGCATCTCGGTGCCCCACACCCCGCTCATCTTATAATTTCGGATAATCGCTACTCTGAGCGCAGGCTTTGATAGGATGGCCATCGTTCCGGTCCGCAGTTATCAGGCCAGAATCTGAGCTGCGAGGAATTCCTGTTCTCTTCGTGGGCGAGCGAAGTCAACAGCGCAATGAAGAAGGCCAGTCCGGAGACCCTCGGTTAATTTGTATCCTGATCGGTTGCTATCTCTACCCCAATACGCTCCACTGTCTAGTGCACGGAAATATGCGCCCTTCGACTTTCTGACACAAATCTTGCTGAGGGGCACTTGATTTTGATGGCTCGACTGCCAGATTCAAGCTAGCGACATATTTGCCTATCGAGGAAAACAACAGTTTCATTCGCCCGAGTTCTCCCAGTGACCGGCGAGCAGACAGCGAAGTAATTACCTTCCACCCTTCCTCACAATAAAATAAGTTCTCTATGATGGATTTGGATTCAATCTTTCCTTTTCTTAGGCCACAATACGGCAGATAACCCTTCAACCTTACGAACAATCTTAGAATATTCTCGTTAAAGTTTAATGAGTCAGTTGATGAAGATACTTAGAGCAAGCCTTACATTTAGAAGTAATGACCCAAGATGATTCCGTTCTAGATCTGCCCAGAATTCCAATTACGGCTCCATCTCCATACTTAGAATATCTAAGGAAGCAAAGATTCATAGCAATGCGATACGAGTCAAACAGCTCTGAGCCGGGAAAATATTTGCTGCTTCGATCGATCTCCCGGTTGTCCACACCATTGAGCATTCCGTCAGGTTATACCTTGGTCTGGTGGCCTGGTCGGCACCCTTCAAGTGCCAACGTTGGGCTCAACGTCGACTAGGAACCGGGGTGTCTGGAAGAACTACTCCGATGTCGGACAAAAACTCCGCAACCATTGAAAGTATTACTGGTTCATGTATGTTGAGCAACGACATGAGACGTTCCAAGTCGAATTTGAAGGATATTCCATGTGTATTTCTTCTAGTACGGTGCCCGTATGGCACTATCGTGCATCTTGAATGCCCTGCTTGTATATGGGAGTTAAATGGCGTGGATCTTTATGAAATTGGACGATTTGGAATACTCTGAAAATTACTCATTAGCACAGAGGGCAGGCACTCGAGGTTTTAGCCTTGCCTGTAATGGGCATTGAACTCCGATGCAATGCCAGTGATCAAGGCAGATATCTAGATTCCTTCAACTAAATGAGTGCCGGTACCTTCACAGATCTCGTTCAAAAGGCATCATGAACGGAAATACTATGTATGACCGATCTTAGGTCATTAGTACAACAAACCCTAGAATTTTGGTTAATCCTTCAAAAAGATTTATAGCTGAGAACAAAATTCTTCGGTCTGATTTTGCTTCTCTCTGCTATGCATGAAGCTGAGGGTGCTCAGTACAGGGTGGAAGGGTTGAGCCACTGTGACTGTTTGAATTGTGATACTGGTCAATACACTGAGGGCAAGAGAAACTCCCAACTTTTCCTTTTCTGTCATAGAATTCAGAACTGAGCTAGACTCGGGAGGCGTTCGCTTGGACGATCTCACATTCCCTCGTTATCAGGGATCCAGGATTTCGGGATGAGGGGGTGGAGTCGTCCCCGGAGAGACACGCAATTCGGAGACCAGCGCACTGCCGTTCTTTCCGACAGCCATGTTAGCTCTTAGAGAACTCTGACCTCGACGGAAAGGGTAAGTTTTGAGAGCTTGGGGGGAAAACGACTAACTTCACCATTGACCCGTCTTCAACGTTATGGTTCCGGAGAGATGGTCGTGGTTCTAAGGACAGGACCTCCACCATTGGATGCGCTAAGAGTTAACTAGATGGAGGAGTAGACAGGCACAATCATTCGCGTAACTATTCATCATACACTCCGACCCATTTCAAACCGTTTTGTACTCTGGGTCATAGGTGTAGTACCATTCCACCTCTCCCCTTCCCGGACCATCGACTTTCTTCACGGAAAGTTTCGCAACAGCGTTGCCGCACCACTCTGGCGGCTCGACCAAGTCTTCCTGTTCTCGAGCGAGGAAACTTTCAATCTCATCATCTTTCATGATGCCGGTAAATTTCCCTGCGACAAGATCCGTCACCATCGCAGTCCTCGTGAGGCCCGGATAAACGCCGAAAACTTTGACGTCGGTCTCTTCGTGGCCGAGGACCTCCACGAAGCGAGTCAAAGCAGCTTTGCTAGAGCAATAGGGAAGCCATCCAGCATACGTAACTTCTCGATCGGCCGATGAAGAGAGGATGATCACACGGCCGTGCGACCGACGAAGCTCCGGTAGGAAAAGCTGAGTCTATCGTAATTGATGATCAGCTAGGATTCACGCTTCTCTGCGAAAGACATCTGATTCCCGGATCACTCACCAACGCCACAGGTGTAAAAAAATTGATGGCAAATGTTTGTTGTAGACCTTTGAGATCCAAGGAGGTTAATAGCTGTATTTCGTCTATGACTCCGAGGGTGCAGACAAGAGTGTCGAGTCCACCCATGTAGTCAAGAACTTCCCTCAAGACCTGATGTTGGACACTGGAATCGGTGGCATCGCCTTGAAAGATGCGAATTTTGTTGCTCTTCTCGAGCGCGAGGATCTCCTCGGAAATATGCAGACCAAAGACAACGACCTTTGCGTCGTATCTGGTAACAAGATATTTTGTCACATGATGACCGATCCCACGTCCGCCACCGACAACGAGAATACGTGAGCCAGTTGCCATTGTGAGGAAGTTGTCAAAGTACTTGGAGCTAAAAGTTTGACTAATGGTGTAGATATTCGGGGAAGAAGGCCGAGAAGAGGGTGAAAGGGTAAAGCGTGCTTTAAATATACGATTGGCTATCTCTCATATCTGACCCCCGGGTGTTCTTGAGATGATAGATAGCACCAATTGAATAGCAGTTTTATTCCCGGCCCTATTTAGGAATATCTGGGTACCAACTCACTTCAAGCTTCCATTTACTTGGAGGTCAATTAGTTCCGTAGCCCGCTACTTCAACGAATACTGACATGACCATTCTAACTTCGTATTTGGGCAAAGCATTACTCAAAGATTCCTACTTTCTAGTGAAGAACCGCGGCCCCCCGGAGCCATCTCCACTGCAACTATATCGATGTTGAGCCCAACCATCTTTGCCCCTTTGAGGTAGGGGGTAAAGCTCCAAGACGTGTCGGTACCATCATATGGTTGAGTATTCGGACTGTTTTTGCGCTTGGGATATCTGAAGACTCGTCATTGCTGAGGTTCTTTCAAACACGGATGAAGGGCGTTCCTTGCACTGAGTTCAAACTCTCTCTCAAGTTGACACGGTCTTAGTAATCTAGTAAATTACCCATGATTCAATTTAACACATACTGACTCAGTCTTCTCTATCACTTCTTCCTTAGAAAGCTTACTTCCATAATGAAAGTCTGATTAGATGCGCCAGAAAGGAGAAATATTCATTCTACACCCAACAGACATATTCGATAGCCTGGACACCCTTCAAGAGCCTTCAAGACAATGTAAAGCGCTTTCAAGATGCGAGCACTCCGCCATCAATTATCACATCCTCTCCGGTGATGTAAGAGCTGCCCGGAGAGAGAAGAAACGCTGCGAGAGTCTTGATCTCGGCACGATCCGCAAATCTCCTCATGGGCACAGTTCTTTCATAACTTTCAAGCACGGCAAGGTCACCGGCAAGATAACCCGGAGTCATATTTGTGAGGAAGAAGCCTGGGCTGATCGAGTTTACCCGGATGCCTTTCTGGCCCAATTCCACGGCTAGGGCCTTTGTGAAGGCCAGTACTGCCCCCTTTGAGGCACAATACACACTGGTGCTCTGTTCAGGAACATTTGCGTGGGCTCCGATGGAGGCGATATTCACAATGCTTCCTCCTGTGCCCTGTGCGAGCATTATTTTGACTGCAAACTGGCATGCCGTGATAGTTCCGCCGACCTGCAGCACATCAGACAAGGAAGGGAATCTTTCGTGAAGCCATTGGATGAATTGCCTCATAAGATTGTGTAAGAAAATAGAGGATGGGCATAGATGACTTCTTACATTGACACCGAGTATTGTATCGATTTGGGGTTTGGTGACACTAATCAAAGGCCCTCCTATGCCGACTCCGGCGGCATTAACCAGAGAATCGACACTGCCAAATTCTTCCTTAATTTCGTCGAAAGCCTTGCCCAGAGCATCATAATTTGTTACGTCAACCCTGGGGATCACTTGGGTAAGCTAGATTACCAGGTCCTCACAATCATCATCGTCACCTACCGATAATACTTGGTCTTCACCTTGCATTCGCTCTCGATCCACGCGAATCCGGCAGAAGGTTCCTCGAGAATGTCGAGGACAGCGATGTTGCCTCCAATTTCGGCGCAGCCCCGTGCAAACGAGAGCCCAAGTCCACGTGCTCCACCTGCGTAACCGGTTTCTCGTTGGCGGTGTTTCACGGAGGGAATTGTGGAGGTATATCCTCCCAGGAGACGTGCCTACCTGTGACCACGACTGTCTTGTCTTTCAAACTCAGGAGATCGTGAACTGATCGAGATCGTCAGTCGTCGGACTCAGGATTATACCGTTCCATTTTCTAGAATGTTAGGGTCTGGAACACTTTGAAAGCTGGGCAAACTTCCAGATTTCTCGCTATTGTTCTGCTCGCTGTAATGATTGCTCTGCTCGCTGTAATGGTCTGATCGCCCTTTTCCACCTGACGCGGATGCAATCTTAGGTTCTAGGGGAAAAACGGCACCAAGACCATTACACAGGCCTCTACAGCCCGTCATATCAAGTCAGAATCAGGCTTTCAAAGACGGGTGGTTGTAAGTAGTTCCTTGGTTGGTGGGCCCATGCAATTCGATCTTACCACCTCCCCGCATCCATTCCCGCCATGCCCATTGGCCCGGGATTTATGTAATCGTTTGTGGCCCGCAGGACAGTTATTTCGGCCCAAACGACATTCATTTGACAAAACGCCGAAGGCTCATGCATCAAAGACGGGAAGAATCCCGGGTATAGACGGCTTCGGGTCGCAACATCAGACGAACGGCGCCCGTCACTTGAGCATTGTTGGCTGATAAGCCTTCCCTCGGAGTTTAACTCACCTCGGCACTTTTTATTTTCATTGTCTCTCTCATACATACACTGAGCGTCGTTGCTAGTCTCGCAGGTAGGCGCAAGTGTCACGAAATGTGGATATCATGCTTTCACGTTCCCTTTGCACGAGGTTGTACAGAGACACGTCGGTAGTGAGTAAGCCGATAATTAAAGGTAGGAAGTTGCGTGAGTGATAGATCCAAAGAATAGTCTTCGTCTTGTCGTTCATCTTGAAGCGTCCTTCGTTCGAACGTACATCTCCTTCATTTCACGACACGCTTCGCTCGCTCGCTCGCTCAACACAACGATCATCACAGCTACCACCTTGAATTGAAGATAGCCGAGGCAAGAATAATATGACGAGGCAAGTGCTTTGTGGATATGGCGTCGACGTTGATGCCGTCAGTGGATGGTTTGTTCTCCCAGCCCCGCGAAGAGGCCCTCAAGATGGATATCTTACCATGGCTCTAGGATCAACACCGATCACCTGGGCTGTTGCGCGGATCCGACCAATGTTTCTCGCGGCGTCTTTGGCGCGAACACAGGATTGGATCGAATTTTGAAACTCTTCAACAAGTACAACATCAAAGCAACCTTTTTCACTCCGGCCCATACTCTCGAGTCGTTTCCCACACAGCTTGCCAAAGTTCGAGATGCAGGTCATGAAATGTAAGTCGTCGAGGGTAGACAGCCTTTTTCACCCCAGTTCATCTCCGTGGTTTTAACCCACTGTCCGACAGAGGCCTCCACGGCTATACACACGAATTTGTCTCGGCCCTTTCCGAAGAGCAAGAACGTGACGTGTTGCAAAAGTCGATTGATGTGGTAACGCGGTTTACCGGAAAGAAGCCGAGGGGTTGGACCGCGCCAGCGTGGACGACCTCTCCTGTCACCGTGAATATCCTGGAGGAACACGGAATGCTCTACGACCATTCATTCATGCACCACGATTGCCAGCCATATTACCTCCCGTACAAGAACTCATGGATCGAGACGAAGTTGACCTCCAAGGCTAAGGACTGGATGAAGCCGATGACGGCGCTCAAGGCATCGAGCGTGATTGAGATCCCGGCAAACTGGCACCTTGACGACTGGCCTCCTCTCAACATAGGCCAGGGTGCCGGCCAGGGCTTCGTGGATCCCGACCTCGTTCTCAAGCTCTGGAAGAGACAATTCGACTTTTACTACCGCGAGTACGAATCATTCATCTTCCCCATCAGTATTCATCCCCAAGTTTCAGGCAAGGCCCAGGTTCAGTTGATGCAGGAAGAGCTGATCGAGTATATTAATTCGCACGAGGGGGTCGAATGGGTCCCGTTGGAGGAGATGGCAACTCGGTTTAAGGACGGCAGGATAGAAGGCTTCACCGTGACCGGTGGGGTGGACGAGCCTGCGGCAAAGTCTCTACTGTAGATTTAAAATCCAGACACATAGCAACTGATACTCCACGTATTCCAGACGCTGTACTCCGCATGATACCCCTCCACGAACATGACTCTTGTCGAGCTGACTTGGCTCGCAGCTGGCGGTGCATATGGAATGCACAGGTATGCTTCGCATCAGGTAAGTGTTTCAAGAGATGCACAATTCTGGGTGGGAGGGCGACTGATCGTGTCAGACAGACAGTCCATGCCGCCAGCACGGCCACTTTGCGGAGGATGCGGATACGTGTCCATGCTGGACTGCCTGGTCGGCCCACTTGCCCACCTCACAAGTGCCTCTTTACCCTGGTACGGGGCCCACGGAGTCTCAAGCCTCTCGGAAGTTAGCGCTGTGATAGTGAGCTGCAAGTCTACTAGATAAGTAACTGCGAATGCTGGAGGACTTAGCGCTCGCTCGACTGCGGCACCAATGGAACAAGAGGGCTACGAGATCTAGAAGGTCTCTCGGAATTTCCACCACCTCAAAGGCTCCAAAAAGATAGACTGGTGGAAGCCAACCGCTAAAGGGTGCATTACCTGTGAGACTCCATGATAAATTGACGGGGAGGCGTCCGGCAGCCACATCCGGGGGTCGGAAGTTAGATTGGAAGCCGTCTCCCCACGACGCGAGAGGACCAGACTAAGACTCTTGGAGGTTTTGCGTCTTGCTCGAAGGGTTAGTCTCGGAGGAAAGCGCAGCGGCTTCCCTAGTCCCCGGTCGGAATCTAGCGCACGCTTCGCCGCAAAAGGCAAGGGAGTTCAGGGTACGGAAAGGCGGGCGTCTCGTTTGATACGAGACGCTGTTGTTTATCGACTCCCTTTCGGCGCCAAGGCGGTGACAATCAAAAGGCCATAGTGGTGGCACACCGGGTCCGATGGGCAGAGGGGATAAACCATCATATCAGACCCCCAGGGGTTCCCGGACTGCAGATATATATCCACGACCGACGTCCTTCAGCACCGAGTTGGACCAGTCACAAAATACCACGGTCAGCACTCGGGCCATAGCCAGCACCAATCCACACATTGCACGACGACCTCAGAAGAAGGAAGCAGAGGTCCTCTCTGCACCCGCGTTTCGCTATGGGGAAGTATTTCAGTATGCCCCGGATCAACAGTCCGTACTGGTATGCAAACCAAGCCCTTCACGGAAATAATACGCCGCGATGGATCTCGTACTAACGGCCTTCCAGGCAGAATTTCATCGTGGGTATTCTGATCGGTCTCGCCGGTGGGCTATACACCGCCCTCAACCTGCTCGGAGCAGGTGGTGGCAGGCCGAATTCGGCCCATGTCGTCCAGGTTGCCAATGCCACTCTCTGTGCCGTCTACGCCGTCTCAGCCTTCTTCGGCGGCAGCGTGTTGAACACCTTGGG
The DNA here is from genome assembly GCA_001599795.1 of Exophiala calicioides. NCBI lineage: Eukaryota > Fungi > Ascomycota > Eurotiomycetes > Chaetothyriales > Herpotrichiellaceae > Exophiala > Exophiala calicioides. The sequence continues at coordinate 1,068,667 of BCHZ01000003.1, forward strand.
CCCCGCCCTGACTGGATTCGTGAGTTTCTCCCCCGTTCTCAGCGACACCAAGTATCCTTCAAGCGTGCAATCTTGGCTGATCATATACCGATGATGGCAGTTTGGCATGCTCGGCTACATTCTCTACATTGGAAGCTTGTGGTACTTCGATGCACATGGCAAGGAAGGCTTTCCCATTGTGGCTGCCGTCTGTATTGGTGTAAGTGGGGATCCCGTCCCGCCAGTCTTGACGAACACTGGCTGGCCCGGAACCAAGTCGTTGCTAAGCATCTTACCCGCCCTAGATCTCTGCCGGCCTGATTTACGTCACTCAAGGATACATATCCATGTCGTACTCGGAGGAGAATGAGCGAGGACGATTTGTCTCTACCGCGATCAATCTCCAAGCCGCGGGTGCTGCCATTGGAGGCATCATCCCCCTTCTCATCAACCGAGATAAGGTCCGTCCCAAATCTGTGACTATTTACAGAAATATCTTTCAGTGCAAGCACGAGGCAACAAGATCTGACGATTGAACCCACAGGCTACAACCGCCGGTGTACCACATGTCGTTTACATAATCTTCATCGTCATGGACTTTGTAGGTGCAGCGATGGCCTTTCTCCTCCGATCCCCCGAGAAGGTCGTTCGTGATGATGGCACCAACATCGCCGAGATCAAGCCACGCACCTTCATAGAAGAGCTCAAGGGGAATATCGACGCCATGAAAGACTGGAGACTTTGGTTGATGGTATGTGTAGCGCCCCCCCCCGACCTCCCCCCAATACACAATTGTGACTTTTATTGTTGTCGGTTTGGAAAATACAAACTCAAACCTAGGAAAAGCTGACATTTTGAAAACAGGTCCCGGCATTTCTCCCATCCGAGATTTTCCTCGTTTATGGCGGATCCGTCAACGCATACCACAACGACCTGCGGGCGAGGAGTCTCCTGTCGTTCTGCTCGGTCGTCGCGCAGATGATCTTCGGCTACGGGCTGCAGTGGATTCTGGACAACGAGAAACGTAAGTTCCAACTCCGGAGCGTGGCCATACCTGCCGAGACCAAACAGGGTCAACTGACATTTGTTATAACCACTGTATAGTCCGTCGCCGATCGCGAGCGTGTATCGGACTGGCCACAGTCGGCGTGCCACTTCTGGCCGCATGGATCTGGGAGATCATCCGAGTGCGAAACTACGACCGGTCATCACCGCCGACATCGCCGCTGGACTGGAAGGACTCGAGCTTCGGGCCCATCTTCGTGTTGTTCATGTTGAACTGGGTCTCGTCGTCGCTGTGGCAGTACGTCATCCTGTACTTCCTGGGCTGCTTCACCAACAACCCACGCATCGCGGCCAACTTTGCCGGGGTCTTCCGAGGGTTCATGGCCGCCGGTGAGGCCATTGGGTTTGGCCTTGACAGCATGGGCATCCCCTTCATCGACGAGGCTTCGTACATTTTTGCCTTCTACGCCGTCGGTACCATCACCATGGGCTACTTGGCCCTTTTCCATGTCAGTGAGACAAAGTACTACCAGGAAGAGGAGGTCACAATCCCCAAGCACATCCGCGAGGAGCACGACCATGAGCTGGAGGGCCACGATGACAAGGCTATCGAAGTGCTGGAGCCCGCTGAGAATACATCGAGCAGTCAGGGCGAGGAGTTTGAGACTCAGGATGTTAACTTGACCACCAAGGCATAGTTTACAGTGGTTCATGCCTGAATCGGATCAGAGCGCTGGATTAACGTCATGGTACAGCGCCGTGAGAATCGGCTGGATTTCTCGATGTGTCAGTGAACAGTAATGGTTGGGCAGATATATGCTAAAACTGAGAGAGTAGATACTGCAAATGTGACTAGAAGAATGGCATTTTCATAGAGGCATAGGAATTAATAACCGTCATAAAATTCTCTCCACAAAGGCCTTAGATTGGCCCCCAGTCATAGGGCCCATCAAGCCCGAACTGGAATTCCGCGTCCCAATCTGACGGTGACGGCATCGACTGATGGTGACCCTGCGGGTCGGCTGGACTCGTGCCGGATTCGAACGTCTCGAAGAACGAATTGACAAAGACAGTAGCATCGCTTGGCGGCTGCTCGGAGCCACTGATGACGGAAGATGGACCCGTGTGATCCGATATGGTCGAAGGGGAAAATAGGTCGCCGTGTTGTAGGTTGTAAGCAATGTATTCTTCACGCAGCGGGTCGAGGAGCCGTTGGTACTCTTCCAGGCATCTTGATGCGGCCGGCCATCTTTCGGCGGTCAAGGAGAAGAATTGAGAGAAGACTGACATCATGCGTTCAACGGCCTGTAGCGTGAAAAGAGAGGCGACCTTGGGTTGACACCGGCGGAGGGTGTGGAGGAAGACCATAGACGCTGAAAATACGTGATGACAAGGGTGAAATGTGTACTTGGGACTGCCAAACCCGCTATTGGCTTGTCGGGTGTATCCCTCAGCCACTTTGACGGCGGCGTTGAACGCCTTCAGCAGATTCTGCGTCGTTGGGTTTTTGATCTTGGGACACGGGCGAAAAAGCGTCAGTATGACCAGTGGGTTGGCAATATCGGCGAATAAAGACATCTCAGCCCATTGCGCGTTCAGACTTGGGTTCTCGTTGAGAGATGCGCTTTGGTAGATTTCTTCCCTCCAAGCGTAGATGCGGCTCTCCACATCTGCCATCCACCTTTCGAGAGTGCCCAGCGAGCTGTCGAAGGGCTCGTTGTGGAAGAGAACAGAAAGAACTTCGATCTCGATCAGGCGCGCTCCACGCACACGTCCGTGAATGAACTTGGTCGGCCTCCCATTGCGGCTGATACCATGTGCAGAGATGGCGATGTCCTCGATGTCGCAGGGAAATCGGGTGGTGATGTGCTTCGGGAGCACCGTGACGGGCCGGCAGAACGTTGCACTGCAAGAAGCCTCCATCTCCCACGCGGACCAGAATATGCGCCGTCTCATGTCCTGAGACAGACAATCCGTGCTTGCCTCGTCCGGAGACTCGCGGTGCAGGCCCAAGTCAACGCAAGCCTGCGTGATGTAGCCAGCCAGAAAGTAGACATTCGCGGCTCCAGGATCCACGATGATGTACTGGTACAAGAGCTGTAGAGCCTGAATTCCCGCCATATCGTTGGTCAGGACGGCCGACATGTATTGAGAGGCGTGCTCAAAAAGCTTGAAGGCGACTGCCTTTGCTCTCGTTTGCTTTGTGCGAGCGGCCGTGGAGAGTGAGACAGCCATAACAAGGCTGGTGGTGAACACTTGATAAGGCGACGCCGAGCTGTTCACCTCAACACCGAGCCCCTGGGTGCGGAAGACGGAGGCGTGGCACGAACGAAGCCACGGCTCGAAGTAGATGGGATAAGAAGGTACACTCCTCGTGATGTAGTTTTCCAAGAGAAAGTCGGCGACACGGCCTGGAATCGATCTCAGTGGATTTGAACTGGGCTGCGGGTGAAGGATCGAACGCAAGACACGACTATTAGTGGTCTGCACGCTGAATTGTGCCTCAGTGGATGGAATGGATGCGCCGGAAGACATGACAAAACCTGCGAGAGGAAATTCTTGAGATAGCCCCAGCCAAGGGAAAACCATGTCCCTAGCAACGACATCAACCAATCGATTTGAGTCTTGTGCCGTTCGTTTCCGGATCATGTCCTCTGCCCGCGGCTGATGAGAGTTGACGCGACTGAGGTGAATTGTCGAGAGGGCGTCAGGGAGGGACGGTGCAAGAACAGAAGCACCGGCGGCATTTCGGGAGGCCTCCAAGGCCTCGATCTCGTTCTGTAACCACTGCACAAGGCTTCTGGGAGTGGCCTGCTGTGTTATTGGGTCCAGCCCAACACACGGTGCTCCCAAACTCCTGCATGGAGGGCATGGTAGAGAACTTGGATCGCACTTTTGATCTTCGGTCAGCACCATGCGTCGATACCGCTGTCTCTGCCCGGGTTTTGCAGGGCACGCTTACCTTGACTTTACGCTTTCTACAAAGAGCACACGACCTGACCCTCCTTCTCACATTTGAAACAGACATGGATGCGTCGGCGGGGTGTGGGGTAATCGCATCTCGAGTATCCGCTTCTTCTTATCAAGGCTGTAAAAAGTCAGGTTTTCTCACCCTGTGTTTCTGTCCACGCAACTCGCTGTCCACGGAACTCTTTGAGTGTGGGCGGCTCTTATAAGGGCGGAGGAGGCTAGTGCGGCAAGCAGAAGGATAAACAGATAAGCCAGCAATAACACTTGCTCTTGAGGTACTTAGTTGGGGGTGATAAGCGTGAGGAGAGGTGGCCAGGGCGTGCCAGGGCGTGTCAGGGATCTGAGCCGGGCTTCCCCGCCCGATGAGCACGGACATACTCATCCGTTCTTTGACCGCCATGTCCGCAGGATCTAGGTCATTAGGCACAGATGCAAAAGACCCCAGCTGGAGCGCGATAATTGGGTACCAAGTAGTTTCGACGGGGCTTATTTAAGTATGAATATTTGATCCACAGGCTACACCAAGGGCCTCATCAGGGTTGAATGATTCAACGAGTCCAACAACGCTGTGCAGCTGGGCCACCGCATCGAGTCGTGATTGAGCATTGTCTGCCACAGAAGTTCGTCTTCTGTACGCCGTTCCTTCGGGTGGTCAGAAGACGATGCTAGCAAAACCGACGCGGCTCTAAATATCCACTGTGGTGTCAGGAAATTGTGGAAGCAGCGGTCGTCTGCATATGCGCGCAATAATGCGGATGCGCTCGACGACGATTTTGCGTCCATGACGAGCTCCGTCTCTCGTAAGGCAGCTGCCAGGTTAGGAACCGAAAGCCACCGAGTCGAAATAACATCTGCCACTCTCTGCAGGTCAAAAAGTAAATCTTCTCTCGTCAGTTGGCCATTTGGACCTTTCCGGACTTCTGACTGGATGGTGTATAAGGAGCAGAGCAGTTCTATGGGCTCCGTCTTTCCCGATATCTCTCTGACAATCTGATTGGACCGTGGTGAGCCGTACCATCCCTCTGCACGGATTTCATTGACTTACTAGCATATCCAAAAAGGGAGGTCTGTCCAGGGTGACATTAAACTGGTGCTCTAGGCAGAGGACCGAGAAGTAGAGTTGGCGTAGTTTCTCATCATCAGAATGCTTGATGTCCAAGTCTATGCACAACCTTCCGACAAAGCCTACGAGCTGACACAGGTTGCCCTTGTCTGGCTCGAACAAGGCATGCAGCACCAACAGTGCGACATTCTGGAGGGTTTCGACGCTGAGTTGAAAAACAGCATCCACAAGATGGTTCAATGCTCGCCGATGACAAGCCTGTGCCAGAAGTAAAAATCTGCTGGCCTCTCGCGGCACACAGTGACATGATATCGCGTACATGATTTGTTTCTGGAATTCGTCTGCCGAGGACAGCGTACTCACGTCTCCGCCAGCGGCAAAAACCCGCGTCGATTGGTGGAGTATAGGATATAATAGATGAACAGTCGATAGGTAGTTCTGGACTAGAAAACAATGCATCGCCGGCGAGACGACCATCGTGTCCGATACCTCTTCCAGAGCGCGCAATGGTGCTGGGTCATGGTAGGCCGTTCTTGCCGCATCGAATGTTGGGGGTACACAGACTGTCGGAGGCACGCAGGATAAGGGGCCAAAGTATCGAAATGGATTTTGTGACGGACGGTCCTTTGCTCTCCAGTCGGACTCGGGTGGAATCTCGTGAAACACCAAGTGCTCGGAGTCGTATTCAGAATCCAGCGAGCCGTGGCGCGAGGGTGCATCGGCAAGATGATCAGACCGCAGATCTCTGAGTCGCGTCGTCAGGGAGAGTACGTAGCTGGGGAAATGTAAGCACGGCCTAAGACTGCCGGACACTATCTTTTAATCATCATACCCCCTGCTAAACTCTCTTCTCAGGACATGATCGTAAAAGACGCATTCATCCAGACCCGCCTTTGCACAGTTTTGGCAGCGAGGCAGCGAGGCATCACACCGTCGACGATTCTGGCGACATCTCACACAGGCAGGAATGTTTCGCAGGAATTCGACAATGTCGTCACGGGGAGATTGTCCGTCCATTGGACTGTCGGGGAGTACGGAGTACTGGGTAGCTGGGAGAGCGAAGGAAATCGTGTGGGCTTGGTGGCTCGTTGATAAGTACGCCCAGTAAGCTACGGAGTCGCACTTGCCCAAACTGCTGCAGCAAGTCCCTGTGGCCAAGTCCCTAGTGCCTGCCCAATCGGGGAGTCAGTCTACTTCCGTCTACTGGGTACGTACTTAGGTTGCAACTTCAGGCCCGCCGCAGCCCCTCGGGCGCCGAGCCTTTAACCGGATCAAAAGGGAAGCTACCTAACTGGGCGCTCGCGTTATGGTCATTACGACGTAATAATCAGTGACTCTGATGAATAATTACCTACGAGGTAACTTGGGTTCCTAGGTCCTTGGTCGCGTTACGTCATCCGTACCATGAAAAGGTGCCTCTTTTCATGTCGTTCATTCTATCAAGTGATAAACTCCCCCGAAGCCGTTGGGACTAGCCCGTCCTGTTGAAGTAGTGGTATATAGAACACTGTGCCGAATGGTGCCAACAAAATGCCACGCAACGCCGCCTATCCAATTAGGTTAGCCACAACATGCGCCTTTTAACGGGTGGTGTGAGCTGGCAACACCAGTCCCACGCGTCGGAGAACCCACCAGTCATTACATAGTATGCGTCGAGTCAAGACCATCGTCATCCAGCGCGAGTGCTGGCCCTGACCGAGTATCCCGAAGACCTTGTAGAGCCGAAGAAGACCATATGCGACATCAATCTACCCACCTCACACAGCCGGTTCAGGGGCGGACGATTGCCCAGCCCTTGAAGGAGGCTCCTCTGCTCTTGTGGGAGAATCTCCAGCTCTTGTGGGAGAATCCTCAGCCCTTGCGTAAGGCTTCATTCCCCAGACCACCCATCTAGAATACCTATTAGCCAAGGGACGCCCGGGGATACGGCCAACTTGCCCTTTTTGATAGCCGTGGTAAGACCTATTTTTGAATTCTTTTCTGATCTGCGCCATCAGGACCTGGACTTCTTCCTCTCTCCAGCCCAAGAGTCGAGTAAAGGGCCCCACGGTAAACCCTGAGAGCCCCTCCATGAAATTGAAATAGGTAAACTGGAACGGTCTCAGTCAAATGTCATGGCCGCGTGGGCTCTCTCGCCTTCTTACCTTTCCAATATCCTTGTACCGCTTGTCCTTAGGCCAGTCGTTCGTTGGTCGCTTGAGTTCCAGCACCTGAACGTCAACGAATCCGGCTTGCTCAAACAAGATTTTCAGTTCTGGGCCTTTTGGCCAAGGCCGACCGATCTTTGCGAACGCCGAGGAGAGCTCATTGTGCCATCTCACATAGGCTCCATCCATGGGAAATGTGCCGTCGTCGCTATGACCGTTGTTAGGCTTTGATCTCGGGGGAGGGGACAATGCCTGCAGTGGGATTCGCACCAATAGACCATGGTCTCGACTTCATTCTCCTCATGCCAGCCTCCCGGCTTCAGGGCTCTGAAAGACTGCCTCAGTAAGGCCGGGATATCTTCGACGCTACCATATAGGAAGCGGCAATGAATAAGATCGAAACGGTTAGCTCCGAACGTCCTAGTGATGGAGATTGTCAGACAGTGATGGTCAATCAAGCATGTATGAAAGGTCGTGAAATGGCGATGGGCGAAACGAGCTCGACTGGAGCCAAGCTCTACGCCTGGTTGACATTAGGCAGATGAGGGCAGGTAGAGCGCAAGACGCACCATTCGTCCCTAAAGTCGTCGACCTCAAAGCTCACGTTGGGTGGGAGCCACGTGGGTTGGACTGGGGACAGATCGGTCCCCTTGACCAGGGCGGCCGGGTAGGTGTCGGCCATGTCGATTGCCCAGATGCCATTTCCTGTTCCCACGTCCAACACCTCGTGGGGATTGGTGACTGGCGAGAGATGCAGCTTGCCCAACATCAGCATCTGGTTGTGGTGCTCGATGTCCATTTGATTGAGGGCCTGCTCGTCGTTCGGGAAGAGATAGGCGCCCGTCTTGTAGGCGTGGTAGCGCCGGCCATTTTCATACTGATAATTCAGGATTTCCGACTTGATGGAAGTGGTATCTGAAGCAATCGACCCCGAGCTGTCGTAGCTGGAATCGGCTTCATGTTGATCGTCCGCTTCCATTCTGGGCCGCTCATGAAGGCGGATGTCAGTGAGAGACAAATTTTCAACGGTCGGCAGACGAGGTGGGGGTCAAGTACTGCACTCGCTAGGCCTTGCTTTCCCTCCCCTGGCAACTGCGACTGAACCCGGCGCGCCGTGCCGATAGGCCCCGCAGAACCGCAGAGACCAGGCCACTTGGCAATGCCCGGGCACGGCCAGCGCCTGAAGGGCTCCAGTAGGTGTGGGCGCTTGGGGGGGCTGCCGGGGCGAGGCATGAACCGCGTGACGGCAGGGCGTCCGATTAGGTGCAGCTGGTCGTGAAGACGGGCACTAGGCGGTGGGATGGAGCTGCGACGAGGCCGCATGGCCAACAGGCGCCCAGAACGGATGGGCGCGCCTCGCTGGATTCGGTGAAGCGCGTGGAAGTGCAGGAAGGTGCGTGAAGTGGAGGAAGGTGCGTGCAAGTGCGTGAATGTGCAGGCAGGCAAGTGCAGGAAGGTGCATGAGAGTGGGTGAAACGAACGGTGGTTACCTCTTGCCGAGTGTGGGCTCCGGTGGGTCCGGCAGGTGTAAGCCCAATAGCACCGGCTGCAGATAGCTCCTTCCCTCGGTAGTTACCGAGGCCGATAGGGACCACCTGTACTGAGTATCAGTTAAAATCAGCCGCGATTTGGATTTTTAGCATTTAGCGCCGTTTGTGCTTTAGAGCGTAATTAGGTATTTAATACTATTTGTACCTTGGTAATACGACCCTCATATAGGCTCTGTGTTATACGTAGTAGCTGTAGAATATTATCTAGTAAATATTTAACCTGGCTATTGTCATCTAACTTAAACTAGAGGCTAAAGGATACTATAGGTATAATTACCATCCTATAGTACTATTGTAACGAAGTAAATAGTGCTTAAGCCTAGTACTCTACTTAACGCTCTCTAGGCACTCCATTAGGTTAGACTTCCTTAGGTACTCCCTCACGCCTCCTCACGCACTCCCTCAGGCAATCCTTTAGGCACTTCATCACGCCTCCCTCACGCACTCCCTCAGGCAATCTATTAGGCACTCCACTAGATACCCCCTCACGCACTCCTTCACGTAATCCTTTAGGCACTCCCTTGGGCACTCTCTTAGGCAATCCTTCACACACTCCTTCACGCACTCCCTCACGCACTACACTAGGCACTCCCTTAGGCACTCCCTTAGGCACTACTAAGCACGAACGGCGTTAAATACCAAAAAATCTAAATCGTGCTAAATTTAACTAACACTGCTGGTCCCTGTCGTCCGCACTACGTAGTCTGGGCCCGTCTGGCATTCTCCCTCAAAACTGCCCGTTTTCCCACGACAAGTCGTTCCGATCCTCGCTCGTTCTCGATCTCCTGATTTCTCCCTCGCTTCAATACCGCCCAGGATGCCTGGCAGTGACACAACGCCCCAGGGCTCTGCCCCAATCGGGGTACATCTCGTTGGATCTGTCCCGCTGCCAACGGCCGCCGACGTCTTCACCAAGGTATCACAAGCACTGCCTGGGCGTCTGCTGCGCATCCCCGATGGCGAGCCTGCAGAGAGGCAGATGTTTGTGGTCTTTCAACGTGAGATGGTCCTCCCCTACCCACAGGCCCTACGAACATACGATGCCAACTTCAACTCGATCGACATTCCAACACCCTCCCCCGCTGAATTGGCTGCCTTCACCGCGGCCGTGTTCAAAGATGGGCCGCCCCAAACCCACTACGATACCCACGCCATTGCATCCTACAAGGTATTTTCCGATCTTCGTTCCGCAGGAATTGTCGCCCCCGGCACGAAGCTGCAGGTCGGTTTGCCCAGCCCGATCAACACTCTCTGCATCGTGGCCGATGGCTATCAAGCCACTATGGAACCCATCTACGAGGAGGCGCTCTTGGCGGCACTGAAAAGAATCGAGACCACGATCCCTCACTCGGATCTTTCCATCCAGTGGGACCTTGCTGCCGAGTTTGCCATGCTGGAAGGCGCGACGTGGCCACATTTCAGTCCTTTCTTCTCACCCGTCAAGGAAGGCATCGCCGCCCGCGCGTTGCGGCTCGTTGATGCTGTTGACCCAGACGTGGACGTCGGTCTACATCTATGTTACGGTGACATCGGCCACCAGCACTTCTTCGAGCCTCGAGACATGGGCACCCTCGTGTGGCTGGCGAACTTTCTCAAGACGCAATCAAAGCGGTCCATCACTTACTTCCACATGCCCGTGCCGAAATCTAGGACGGACGACGAGTATTTTGCACCGCTGAAAGACCTCAAACTCGACGGGACGATGCTATACTTGGGTCTAGTCCATTATGACGATCTGGACGGCACCAGAAAACGCATTGCAACGGCCACCAAGGCTTTGGAGGGTAGGGCTTTTGGGGTGGCAACCGAGTGTGGGATGGGACGCACGCCAGTGGAGCACTTGGAATCTATTCTCGAGATATCAGCCGCCGTCTCCGCGGAGAACTAGCTACGTGACCCCTGGCAAGTCATACGGCACGGGCTCGGAAGTCAATTTTCTAGCCGGATTCCCCCTAGTCAAAGCTCAAGTTCAGTGTCTCATCCGGACTGACTGGTCGCCCTACGATCACAGTTGCCGTCTTCTTTCTCAGATCCATGCTGATGTTGAAAAGGGTGGCAGAGATTCCTCCTTGTTCCTGGGCACGACAGATGGCATTGGGCCAATTAGCCTCGTCCTTAAACACAGAACTGATATCCGAGGGCGATGGTTCGGCGGGAAGAGAGTCGGTCAAGCGATTCATTCGTTCCAGGCGCTGGGCAGAGTCTGGTAACCAAGGGGGTTCGTCAATGCCGGAAAGCTCCAATATCAGGTGGTTCGTGTGGATGATACGGCCTCTATCGTCCACGGCCAGCTTTGCAAAATCCCTGGAGGACACCTCACATCCGTTGGCATACTCGGCATCACCAATTAGAATATGAGCCGAGCTCGCCACTCCAGTTCGCTCTATGATCGCAATAGCTTCCTGGGCCGACGTACTTTCCAGAGCGGTTCTCAATGCGAGGTGAGCTGGCATTCGAGTGGCGTCGACCCCCTTAGCTCTGATGGCGTTGAAACAAACCCCGACCCCAGCCGAGTTTAGGCCTATTTTCCCAACTAGACCTGCTTCAGTCACCATTTTTATTGTCGGCTTTCCTTCCTGTCGTATCGTCATGAGGAGAAGATTTGGCTGCTGCTCCTTCATCCAGTCCCAATTCTGACCGAGTGTGGTCTGGTTTGGCGTTTTCCAATATAGACTTGTACAGCCATCGCTGAAGAGACCGAAGGCGATCTCGGTGCGGACATTGATGGCCACTATGTCAAGAACATCGAGACCTGCACCACTTGCAATACCTGAAATGCCCCTGTCAGTTCGCTTCCGGTTGGGATAAGCACGCATCAATCCTTCCCGCCCGTATCTTACTCCGCTACCAATTAGTGACAGGAAATCCATGAAATCAAAATCACCTTTCATTTCTTCGTAAATTCTGGGCCACTTCTGCTGGATGTTCTCCTCAAATCCCTTCGCAAGCTCACGGACTTCGGACCATTCTTTGTTGGAGGTCTGAATGAACAGTCCTCTGTAGAAAGCGATGGATCCTTCAATCTGTGTCCTCGCCGCTCGGCCATGACAAAGCCCAATCTACATTGAAAATATGCCATCAGTCGTACATCATCGACAAGACGCAAAGAGTGGACTCACTTACTTCGTACGGGGCGCCGGAGCATTCCACTGAAAGCATCATAACGGCTCCAGGGAGGTCAGTGGGAGAACTGTGTCCAGGTGGTTGACTTCGTCTATTTGTACGTCGTCGAGGGCCAGAGTGCACCTATACAAGTAGAATCCAAGTGGAATGGAAGAACTTCAGCGGGCTCTAACTTAAGAGGTTCATAGTCAAGCCTTCTTAAGTCACCCGCGGTGGTACTCCGTTATCCTTGGTACGCTTAGACTCGGACATGGGCGCCTGGAGCAGAACCAAGTGTCAATCAAAACATGGTTTTGTTTGAATGATTCATCCTACGTTCTTAGTACCGCCTATCTCCGTACTTGCGATCAGAGTCAGTTGGAGACTGCATCCCGTCGTCGAGAGCCTTCAAGTCCGTTTTCCAGCGACCGACACGAAGTCTTTGGTGTTATAAAGACCACCAACTGCCCTCGTAATACCTCATCTTCCAGACGGGTTTCTTCAACGAGGTGAACCTCACCCGCCGTGAATGAGCCACAAGTTTATCCCAGGAAAAGGAAGATATTCGCCGCGACGTCTCTAGACCGTTTTATCTCGACACAGTTGATTGCCTCTCGGCCTTCGAATTTCTTGCCCGGGTGTGGTTTCCAAGATGTTTACCTAGGTACCGTATGGCTTGAGCCACTTCTTCCCTCATTGTTGTCCGCACGGCCATATTGTTACTGGAGACCTATCATCCCGCTAAAGTACTTTATGGGTTGTCGTCTCCAAGGCTGCACACAGACCCTCTCCTGAGGGTTGATAGACAGCCGGCGGCAGCTGCATTCCAACAGACCAGCCCCAGTGTCTGAGCCTTCTGTTCATGGACCACGGAAGAAAGATGAAACCAAAGCAAAGACATTCCCGCAACATTGGAGTAACCAACCAATTGTCCCCAACGACGTGCCCAACGAATGCATCCATAGCCCCCTCGGCCCTCCGACTCATGAGAGATTGCGCCTGATAAGCGATAACCGGGCCAGGCAGTGGTTGGCCGAGGCTTCTAATTTAACGCGACAGTGACTTGAGGTGCCAGATCCAAACCTACCGACGGATGGTGAGGGGACAGTTATCTCCCGTGGGCTAGACGAAACAGTCATCGCCCGGACAATTAGAAAACAAATTCCCTCCAACTTGTCCCGCCAGTGCTCAGCGAATGAACCTCATCGAGTTAGGCGAGCGGAACAAGAAAATGCGGAGGAGAGTCTCGTTAAAGACTCTAACCATATCCGGAGACATTTGAGAGCACCCTAGGCCCACCCACTCGATCTGGGGAAGAAAGGAAGTCGGTGCGAGCACTGTGCTTGTGCTCGGCCTAGAACGCCCTGGAATACGGGTTGACGATCCGTCGGTCGAAAAAAAAACCCCACGGCAACCCTTTGCTCATGATACGTGTGGTAAGTCACTCCCGTTGTTTGGGGCGACGCCATGGTTTTCTGGCGCTCCCTTTCTGCCCCAGAGAGATAAACATCTCTTTCCTAATTAGTTGCGCTCTCGAGAAACGCTTCCCAGGATTCATCCTCGGTGCAACGGGTGGCCTTGAGGTCCGCTTGCCGCTCTGGCTAGAGACGTTAGAGTCGACACGCCTTCGCACATCCGTTCTCGGCTCAGACTTGATATATGAGACGAGTCGAGCGTTGCGAAGAGATTAAAAGTCATCTTTGATTTCCAAGTTTCCGAGTGGTTCTGCCGAACTTCTTTTCAAGACTTCTGGCATCTGGAACCGCCTGCCAGACTCGTTTTCAAGGCATCCAAGAAGAGCACTCTCTCACCCCCTGACCCTTCTTCCTCTTACGCAGCCTCTCCACCAGCAAACCATGGCACAAGAGACCAAGGTGTCCGCGATGGATCTGTCGTTGGAAGAAAAGGATCTGAAGGAGGATGTCGACACCGACGCTATGAAGCTGGCGGAAATGGGCTATACGCAGGACATGCGACGCAAATTCTCCACCCTGTCGTTGGTGGCCGTCAGTTTCTCCTTGACCAACTCCTGGTTCGGTTTGTCAGTCGGGATGGTTACAGGCATCAATGCCGGCGGCCCCGTCTTGCTGGTTTACGGGCTCATCCTCCTCGGAGTGGTGTCTGCTGCCGTCGCCATCAGTTTGGCCGAGCTCGCCAGTGTCTACCCCAACGCAGGTGGACAGTATTACTGGGCCAAAAGACTGGCACCCGAGAAGTACGCGAACATCGCCAGCTATCTTACCGGATGGTTCGCCTACGCAGGCTCCATCTTCACTTCGGCGTCCATCTCGCTGTCGATGGGCTCCGTCATTATCGGGTTGTACAAACTGACGCACCCTGGTTTGTGAGTACCATGAACCCACCCGTCCATCCCTGAAGCACTCCGCGACCACGGACCGGATCGAAGCTGACCAGCGAAAAGTGAAATCCAAGTGTGGCACATCGAGCTGTCGTACCAACTCTTCAACCTGGCCGCCTATTTCTTCAACACATGGGGCAGAATCCTCCCGACCATCACCACGGTCAGCCTCTTCATGACGCTGAGCTCTTTCCTGATCATGTTGATCGCCGTACCCGCCGGCGCACCCTCTCACCAATCGCCCAAGTTCGTCTTCGCCGAGTTCTTGAACAATACCGGCTGGAAACAAGATTCGATGGCATTTATCGTCGGGTTGATCAACGCCAACTGGCCCTTTGCCGCGCTGGACTGTGCAACTCATCTTGCCGAGGAAGTCGTTAGCCCCGAGCGCGCCATCCCCAGGGCGCTGATGGGCACCGTAGCCATTGGATTCTGCAGCGCGTGGGCTTTTGCCATTGCCATGATGTTCTCGATCCAAGACTTCGACACGGTGTCGGCGTCGCCGACCCTCGTCCCCATAATCGAGATCTTCCACCAAGCCATTAACAAGGCCGGGGCCATCGGCTTGACCATCTTGATCATCATGACGGGATTGGGCTGCCAGATTGCCTGCCACACGTGGCAAGCCCGACTGTGCTGGAGTTTTGCCCGGGACGGTGGCCTCCCGGGTCATCAATGGCTGAGCCGCATCCACAGCAAGTTGGACGTGCCTCTGATTGCTCACACTGTCAGCTGCATTTTTGATGCTCTGATCGGACTACTCTACCTAGGTAGTAGCGCCGCCATCAACTCGTACGTCTTTCGTCTTTCGTCTTTCGTCTTTCGTCTTTCTCGCATCGCCCCCGCGCCGTGCATGCCCTTTGATCCATGCTAACCATCACCGAACTTAGCGTCATTACCGCAACCATCACTCTGCTCTACATCAGCTATGCCATCCCCGTCATATGCCTTTTGGTCAGGGGCCGCGACAATATCCCACACGGCCCGTTCTGGCTAGGGAAGCTGGGGTTCGTTTCCAATATCATCCTGTTGCTCTGGACCCTCTTTTCCCTCGTCATGTACTCTTTCCCGGCCTACCGACCAGCCACTGCCAGCAGTAAGTTCACCGGCGATGAGACATATTGATATCACCCATTCTAACGCAACTCGTCAGACATGAACTACATATCCGCCGTGTACGGTATTCTTGCGGTCATCATCGCTTGCGACTGGTTCTTCCGTGGCAGGCACTCTTACCGTGGTAATTCTTAACATCTGACACTTGAGGGCTATGTACACGGCCTCTGATGAACCAATATCCTAAGCTTTGAGCTCGGAAGAGAAAGAATTTTGATCCAGGGAAGTGCTGCCAGAAACGACGACTCGTGTTCAACCGAGTTCATTCGAGTACCGGAGTTTGTAGTCAACTAGCACAGCCAGACCTCTTTGAAATAAACTCGTCAGCCTTTGCATTACTTGCTTCAATCCATGCAAGACTAGAATTCCGTCAGAATCTCGAGGAAGTCATGAGGTCATCCTTCTGGTAATGGCAGGCACGTGTGGCAGTTGTGCCGATCGCCGAGCTGCTTCGGATACAAATCTCCCCGAACGCCGAGCTGCTTCGGCCGCAACTAGTTCCGGCCGGCGCCGACCTCCACGTGACCTCTAAACCTTCTCAACCTCTCCAGCTGCGGTGCGAATCCTTCCATCGACCAGACACAATGAACACTCCTAACAACAACTTTCTTCCGACCTCGCGGACGTATCCCAATCATGCCTCTCCACGACTGCACCCATTGTCTCACGACACAGGTGACTCGTAGTGATGGCGCGCGGCCACGGCGAGGTTTCACGACGCCATGCAGCCGGTGTGAAGTTAACCCGCAGGTCACCTGGCGGCACGGACGTCCGGCCGTACATTGGAGAGTCGTCATGGGCGGCTCACGCGCTGGGACACGGCGACACGAATGCGAGAGCCATTAGTTCAACGTAAGTACAAAGTAACATACCCGTCTGCGATTCGGATTTTCAAATCACTTTGAACATCCAAATCACTTGAATACCCAAATCTTCCGTGAACAACAAACTCTACGTCAAACGTCCATCCATTCTTCCGTACTGTCGATGAAGAAACAAGTCAAGTCTCCAACAACATCCAGGCCGAGCTCCACCTCAATCATGCCCGGCGTCAAGGTCCCCCCCTCGGTGATGAGGGCGTGGCAGTACTCGAGCACCAAGGGCGGGCTCGAGAAGAACCTCCACCTCAACGCGTCCGCGCCGGTGCCGAAACCGACGCCGAAGCAACATCTCGTCCGCATCATGGCGACGAGCCTCAACCCGATTGACGTCAAACCATGCGAGGTGGCGCTGATCCACCGATTTCTGATCCCGAAGCCCGCGACGCCGGGGATCGACTTTGCCGGCGAGATCGTCGTCCCGGCACAGGGCTCGCCCTTGAAACCGGGCCAGCTGGTTTTTGGCGCCGCTGGCACATCCCCCTTTGCCGGCAGCGCCCTGTCCGAGTATACCATCGCGGGCGTCGAGACGGCCGTGGCCATCCCCAGCGGCGTGGAGCCGTTGGCAGCAGCGACCATCACCGTGGCCGGCATCACAGCGTACCAGACTTTGAAGCCCTATGTCCAAAGGGGGGACTGGGTCTTTCTGAACGGCGGCTCCGGCGGCACCGGGGTCTTTGGCATCCAGATCGCCAAGGCACTGGGCTGCTTCGTGGCGACGACCTGCTCGGCCGCAAATGCCGAGTTATGCAAGTCCCTCGGCGCCGACTTGGTCATCGACTACCGCAAACAGAACGTCGTGGATGAACTGAAGGCGTCCGGCCACAGCTTCGCTCACGTCGTCGACAATGTCAGCACCAACATGGACATCTTTTGGCGTTGTCACGAATACACAACGCCCAAAGCCTGCTTTATCGTCGTCGGCGGTGACTTGTCATTCACCGGCTTCAAGAACACCTTCAAACGGAAGTTCTGGCCCGGCTTCTTGGGAGGCGGAAAGAGGAGGTCTAGGGGCTTTTTCGCCGCTCCAACGGCCGAAGACCTGCAGCAGATTGTGGATTGGATGCAGGAGGGCAAGGTAAAACCGGTGGTGGATCAGGTCTTTCCCTTCGAGCAGGCTCCCGAGGCCATCACGAAATTAAAATCGAGCAGAGCGAAGGGCAAAATCGTGGTTGATGTGGCCTTGGGCGATCGGAGCCAATGACACGGGGGCACTCTAGGTATCATTCACATATAATTTGCAGAACAGCGTCGTATAACATTTCAGGTAGCTTATCAGTGAGCGACGGCTTGGCTCGTTCCTCAGGCTTTAATAATACCCCTTGATAATATGAGACACAGCTCGGTCTTCCCCAGCGGGGCAAATTCATCGCACGGCCACGACTCATCACTCTTTCTCTCACTGATATTGTCTTGCGATTATATGCAAAGGCAACGCAGTCGTAAGAGATTGTTCACCCTTCAGTCTTGCTTCCTAGGCCAAGCTCGCACAAACATGTCGGTCTGAACCACCACAGAATTTGAGCGCACCTTGATTGCATTGAACGGATTGATAAGGGTAAAGTCGTAACGACGAAGGAGCTATCCGTAGAAGATTTTGATCAGCATGCCATCATCCCCCCGAAACCAAATATGACTTACTTCAAAGATGGCCTTGCTTAATTCCATGAGAGCAATACTCTTTCCCAAGCAGCTTGATCTTCCTGACCCGAAAACCAGCTCGTTGGTTCTCTCATATGATTTGATCGTCTCAGGGTCATTGTCAATCCATCTTTCCGGTCGATAGGTGTCCGCATCTGGGCCGTAGATGTCGCTACGGTGACCCACCGCGTACGAGGCAATACCCACTTCCGTCCCTGGGGGGATGAACACGCCATTGATTGTCGCACCGTCCGGGTAGGGTGAGACTCGACCGGCGAGGCCTTGGAGCGGCATAAACATACGGAGACCTTCCTGGATACAGGCTTGCAAATACGGCAGTTCCTGAGCTTCGGCGTTCTTGATCACCGGGAATGAAATGTTGCCCGAGTCAATTGCCGCGGTGATTTCACTGCGTAGTTTGGCGTACGCTAAAGGACTGGTCAAGATGAACAAAAAGGTACTTCGTAGTGCGGTCGCCGTGGAATCGGCACCAGCGAGAATTTGAAGCAGCGACTCCACTTCACACTGTTGTTGGGTGAGACCATGCCTGATAAACGAACCTAGCATGTCGGGTATGCTTTTTGCATCGGGACCAAACCGTTCGGCGACTGCTTTGTGGGCCACGCCGACAATGGCTCCGAAGCCAATCTTGTCGGTGGGCTTCGGCGCGGCACCTTGCATGACCCTGCTGTTGAGGATCGACAGGATGGTGGGATGGTTCGAACTTAATTCCATGATGGGATAAAACGCTGAGCTCGATTTGTGATACTCGTAGAGGTCTTCATTCTTGATCAGGAAGCCTACAGCCTCTCCAAAGGCAATCTTCGTCAGGATGTCAAGAGTAAAGTAACCCGCCAGCTTTGCGAAGTCCATCGCCTCATTCTTTTCGACATAGTCACGACGGATGAGATCGAGCAGTTCGATCACTCGATTGTCAACGTCTTCTTCAAGCTTAGGCACTTCCTTGCCTGTGTACTGCGTCTCGTCAGTTCATAGTCGGTATTGGAATTACCTGAGATCCATACTCCAGGCATCAATTTGGCTCTCAGCTCGGCGTGGGCTTTCTCATCACCCATGGACAAAAGGTTGTCCAAGCGCGGGTCAAACTTCATGCCTCTGAACCAGCGTCCTTTCTGGAATGGAGACCTTGGGGCGGCCATGTATCTTTGAATGACTGGGTCATCGGTCGCAATATAATCGGGTCCGACTCGTACGGGCGAGCCTGTGGCCGATCTATCAGGCCATCCGTCCACTTGAAGAGCAGATGGCATCGTCTACTTACCGTACTTCTTGAGGGCATCTTCAACGGCCAGGTACAGCGTACCCTGGCAGGAATAATAAAACATCCATAGCGGGGAAATTGAAGCCAGCCAAGGTCCCTTGATATGTCGTAGTTTCTGATAACTAAGATACGTGCCGACCGCGAAATACGTCAACCAGAGCGCACCGAGCGCACCAACGATGGTGGACCAAGAGAACCCGAGAGCCTTTGTTAGATCCATACTAGCAGTAGAGGCAGCAAAGATCGTCGGCAATGAAGAACTGGTTGGGGAGGCGTGATGCGTTGGGGGTTGAAATCGTGACGATTGAGTGCCAGTGGGAGCACTCTATCCGCGAATGGTCCAAAGGAGGAACGACGGAATGGCGGCAGCGCCGAGTAATAACGTCCACTGGGACGTCGTACCGTGGTCGGACTGAGTTGATAGCGCAAAAAGGCCCGAGTCCCTCATCTCTCAACATGTGATATTGGAGAGACACCAGTTTTAGAGCGGCACCGCGGGAAGGTTCGTGGCTGCTAATAGAAGGTGTCAAAGAAAAACTGGGGCAGCCTGGGCGATAGTCAGGATGCAGAGAAACAAAGAGCAAAATTCACCAATAAAAGAGCTCATGATTGGATCGACCGTGTTTCTGCAGAGGTCATCATGCAGAAAGGGTGTCAAATGAGAGGACAGAAGAACGCATTGACGTTGCAATTGTGAGAAGGAGGGAAGGCTCGTGCTTCGGTCAACTTCCTCAATCCTCCGTCCTGCTCCAGTAGTAGCTCCCGTCCAGCCTGCAGCAAGGAAGTTAGCTACGGTCCTTCTCCACGGAGGTCTCGGCCCGTCTGTAGCGCCCTAAGCAAGTAGGCATTCATGCCTAAAAGAAGCCGACCTTGATTTCCCACTCCTTCATGATCAGAACACTTGGGAAACTTGAACTAACGGCGAGAAGCCACCTTCTGAACCTTCTATCATCGCCGCCTCGTAGCTGGCAACTCGCGAGAGCAACGCGAGACTCAAGATTCAGGAATAAGAGAAAAAGCAATTTCCAAACACCCTCTTTGGATCCCTGACCTGCACGACGGCGGGGGGCAGTCCAAGGACCCCGGGAGCAACAGGCAGCTAAAGCCGGGGGTCGACGCTCCGCCAGAGACTAGCTAAGTAAGCCTCTCAGCTGCCAGGAAACAGATAGTACGACCGATCTAAAGTCAGACCATCTTCTAAGGGCGGCTGCCCCGCCCGGAAGCCACGCGAAGTAGCTTTGTCCTAGGCAGTGAAAAGACCCACGGGCCTCGAATTGGTGGCGAGCCAGGGTGCCACGCGACATTCTGGACGCCCCTAGCTTAAGAAGCACCGCCCCCTCCATGGCCGTGAGTGTCAATCTGTAACTCTCTGAGAGGCTGCGAATTTCCGTCGGACTGCCACGAAACGCACGCCCGAAGATGACGCAGACTCATGATGAAACTGGTGATATCGAAGTGCGTGGGGATTCATCGGTATGGACCGCCAGCCAACTTCGATCAGACCCTGTCATTTTTATCCCCGAGCTAGCTGACCGTCACAACGACTAAGCAGTCGTTCAACGACACCGACTCGGCCTACTATGACGAAAATGATACGTATGTATTGCAGCGGCCTCCTGACAGGGCCTGGGAATTAACGTGTCTCGATAGCGAGTCGTTGACACGGTCCGTCACGTCTAGCATCTTCGACTATGAGAATTCCAATGGAAGGACGTATCATGCGGTAGGGCCAAGGTCTTTACCCACTCGGTGACGATTGATTCTAACGGATGACAGTACCACGCTGGCAGTAAGTCCAATCCCACGCCGATGGGAAGATGATGCTGACGGCCAAAGAATACATTCTACCCAATGATGAAGTTGGTGACCTTGACTGGAGTGTGGTGCTCTTGAGCTAAAGCCGTCTTCTTTAGGCTGAACAAGAAAGGTGTGATATCATGTATCATGCAGTGAGACTTTCTGTGGGCAACAAGTTGTTCTTCGCCCCGGTACAGGAACCTACTTGTGTGCTTGATATTGGCACAGGAACCGGTAGAACACTCTCACCCCGCGGGAACATGCATCAAACTGACACCTCATAGGTGTGTGGGCCATCGAACTAGGTCAGGCTTCCAGTTGACAAGCCAGCCAGCCCTTTTTTGCTAATTCATCGTAGCCGAGACATATCCCGCCGCTGAAGGTATGCCGACTTTCATTCGCCGTTGTTCCTAGCCCTTTGCTACCCATATTGACCAAGAGTAGTCTACGGCACTGATCTGAGTCCGATTCAGCCCAATTTCGTTCCCCCGAATCTACAGGTGAGTAGCCTGCCAGCTTCCTCCTTCGTCGTAACTTCAATTCCAACTCATTGGGGACAGTTCGAAATTGCAGATGCCGACGAAGAATGGACATTCCGGCAAAGTTTCGATCTTGTGCATTCCCGTGTCATGAACGACACGTCGCTGAAGGATTGTAAGGAGATGTAGTCCCTGTCTGTTGACGAAAAGCGACCGACTAACTATGAATTCAAACAGGGCCTCATTTCTACAGAGAAGCGTTCAAGTAAGTCACTCTCCCTTCCCTCTCTTCTCCCATAGCCCACCTTTCCACCCAAAAAGGGCCAGTGACATCAAGGCCCGACTACAAGTACTAACTCTGCTCCCCTCCGCAGAGTTCTCAAACCCGGTGGCTGGGTAGAATCGCAAGAATTCAGCTACAAACGGTACTCGGACGATGGGACTCTCCCTGCCGACTCCAAGATCACGCAGTGGGAGAACCTATGGACCGAGGGAATCGGCAAGATCGGCCTCAAGGGTCACTGCGACCCGGATCTGGTGATGCGACAAATGACCGAAGCGGGATTCATCAACGTGACGCGCCTGAACTTCAAGATGCCGATCGGTCCATGGGCGAAGGACAAGATGCTCAGAGAGGCAGGATTGTTTGGCTTCGTCAATCTGATGGATGGGTTCTATGGGCTCAGTGTCAAGGTCTTTACGCAGCTCTTGGGCTGGGAAGTTGAGGAGCTGGAAGTCTTGTTGGCACAGTGTCGGCAGGAATTGAAGAGGAAGGATATCCACGGATATTGGCCCATGTGAGTTTTTATCTCTACCTGCCCGGTCGTCGGGGGTTGTATCACTGACATTGTTCAGATGGATCATGTTCGGCCAGAAGCCACCCTTACCACAGCGAGCCACCAGAGACGACTGAAGCGACCGTCGTCCCGAAATTCCCGGATAGCGACTTCACCATGATAGTTGCTGGGGAAGATTCACAACCGAGTCTCCGTCCCCGCCACCAGATCAAACTTCTGTCCGACAATCTCCTCGCTCAACCTCCAAAGCCTTTCTGCGGCATCGGCGTCCCTTGCATGGGCCGCTGCGTTCGCCACCTGACAATCGCTGAGGTAAATGGCCGTCTCATTCTCGGCAAGCTTCGGATCTAATGCGCCAACCAACATCGTCGCACTACCTTGATCGAGGGATTTCCAAAACCCGCCCGTCTTGCTGATCAAATCGCTATGCTTCTCGTCCAGATTTCGTGAGAGATCTGTCCAGATTGACCCGGGATGCGTGGCTACAGATATCACCCCCTGCGCGGCTAGATGTCGTGTGAGGTAGAGTGAGAAGAGGATATTTGCCGTCTTGGACTGTCCATATGCGACAAATGGAACGTATGTCTTTCCAGGAGGTGGATCGAACGACATCCCTGGATTTGACACCGGCCGCTCCTCTTCGGGGATCTCTTCCGGTCGTTTACGGAGGTTGTAATCGCTGAAGCGAATAGGGGAAATGCCGTGTCCCGCACTGGTGACGTTGACGACTCGAGTGGAGCCTTTCGTGGCAGAATTTTTGGTGGCCTTGAGAATCTTGGGCATAAGCAGGTTCGTCAGCAGGAACGGACCAATATGATTGGTGCCAAATTGAAGCTCCAGTCCGTCTATGGTGAAGTCATGGGTGACCATGACCACCGCGGCATTGTTGACGAGGATGTCGATATGGTCGACGATGCTGTCGATGGCGGCAGCGCCATCACGGATGGATTTCAGTGTCGACAAATCAACTTCGACAATTTGCAAGCCGACCCGGGGGTTTTCGGCTCTGATCTTGGCGGCCACCTTCTCGATCTTGGATCGTGTACGCGAAGCGAGCACCAAGAGCGAGGGTGACTGCGAGGCCAGGGCTAGAGCCATCGATTCGCCGAGACTGTTGGGAGAGACACCGACGATGACCACTGTGGATACTACCGTCAGCAATCTCGGTTTGTTCCAGTCGGCATGAGGACCGCCTTACCGGTTTTCCCAGCGATCTCGAGGCTGAAGGTGTTGGCCACCTCTGTCGCCGTCGTCTCTCGACCATATGCTGGATTGGAGGTCATCTTCAGTCACGAGACCAGGAGTGACAAGGCTGTGGCGGGTTTTTCACAGCCGAGATCTATCAGAGTAGCCGAATCACCCGAGGCTCCAGTAGAGACCGAGTGGGTGGCCTACTTGATGAGCTATCCGTAGAATCTCGTGATTGGAGACAGTGCTACCTGCCGTGAGACTCGAGTACAAGATCACCCTCAGTAGCTACCTCAGGTAGTTGTGCTTCGGCACTGCTGTACGTAGATCGGAAGCGGATAGATGACGTCCTCACCGATCAAAGCCCCGGGGAGCCAGGGATTGCACGGGTCCAAGGGTTCGGCCTGTTCGAGTCCAATGTCCGAATTGGAGCCAACGAAATATCAGGCGTCCGCACCCAAGACAAGTTCCTTGATCTTAAGGAGCCCAAATGATAGAATAGACATGGGGGGTGGGATCCAGGTCAAAGTGCAGAGAGGTTCCTTCAAGATGTATTAAGTACGGATTCCGGCAGCCGAGTCGATTAATGCAAGAGTAATGCAAAACAGGTGGCAACGCAGCTGTTTTCAATGGCCATGTGCTTCGGATGTTTTATCTGGGGGGCCGTCATGACTTTGTGGGACGTATTTCCCGGTCCCAATGACCCAAACCGAACTCCAATACCCCAGAACAGTTGTTGGGCACACTTTGGCCATGGCGAAATGCAACGGATCCAGTTCCTAACCCCAACTCTCCGGCATCAGATCAGTTCGTACGGGGGTGCCGGAGGGGAATATGGGGGGGAGGGGGTACGGGTGGAGAAAGATTCCACTCCAGAGTCACGCCCAATCACGCACTGCTTCCGCTGTCCATTGTCCCTTTTGGTACAATGCATCACGTCGGCAGTTCATGTGGATGGAGATCCTCTGTCCCCCTGAAGTCACATTACTTTCCCGTCCAACTTCAAACTAGACATGTCGCCGTTCTTGGGACGAGTCTCGTGGGGCCAGAATGGGTGTCTAGGCCTTAATCAAAAAGGACGGCAGGCGCCAGATGTTCTTGAGCTTTCTCCATTCGGGTTTTCCTCAGATATCTCAACGTCCACGGATACTCATCGGTAGAGGTCGTTTGCCGGTTTTATTTCACATTATTGCCGTTCCCTTCAAAAGGACCGGGGCTGAACGCACTCGAACAACACTTGCAACAGCCCTCTGACAACATGATTATGCCCACAGACGAACCGTTCGCAAAGTCCAAGACGGGAATCAAGGTGATTGTTGTGGGAGCAGGTGACAAATATTCAGGATGCCAGAGCCCTATTTCCATGTCACACTAACGAATGTAGGATTCGGTGGTCTCACGGCAGCGATAGAATGCCATCGTCAGGGCCACGATGTCGAGATATATGAATCTTTCCCCGTTCTTAAGCCGCTCGGGGACATAATATCATTCGGATCCAATGCTGGCCGAATTTTCCATCGATGGGGCGTCGAGGGTTCCATCGCGAAGAAGATGAGGGCTCTCAGTATCGACCTTGTGAAGCACGGATTCAAAATTCACAAATATACCGGAGAGCACATCATTACCCAGGCTACCCCTCCACAGGATCCAGAAGCTCCAGTTTTCAATGGCCACCGTGGAGAGTTGCACGACATCGTCTTCTACTATGCCAAGGATGATCTCAAGATTCCAATCCACCTGTCTCAAAAGGTTGAACAGTACTTTGAGGAGGAGGATAAGGCCGGCATTGTGCTTTCGACGGGAGAAAAGGTGACAGCGGCTTCTGGCCCCCAAGAGTCACATTCGCTGATTGCGTTCAGGTGTATGGCGATATGGTCGTAGGATCTGATGGTGTGCGATCAAAAGCCCGTGAACTAGTCTTGGGTTATGTCGACAAGCCAAAGAGCAGCGGATATGCCGTTTTCCGTGCATGGTAGGTGCGGGGATTGCCGATAGCTGATGAAGCTGACATTGCCAGGTTCCCCAACAAGGATATGATTGCAGACCCAAAGACGAAGCATTTTTGTGATAATGGAGATACCTTCAACGGGTGGATCGGTCAAGACGTGCACTTTCTTTTCTCGACAATCAAAAATGGAAGCGACTGCTGCTGGGTGTTGACTCACAGGGTAGGATCGATTTAGTCGAAAATGCCTGCCACACACGGCTGACCTGGTGGGTTTAGGACGAAGCAAATATCGACGAATCCTGGTCGTTCCCCGGAAAGCTAGAAGATGTGTACAAGGTTTTCGAGGGCTGGGATCCTCTCTGCAAGACGATAGTCTCCAAAACACCGGAGAGTCATCTTGTCGACTGGAAGCTGGTGTACCGAGATCCACTACCGACGTGGGTCAGCAAGGGAGGCCGCATTGCCTTGCTGGGAGATTCAGCCCATCCATTCTTACCCACCTCGGCCCAGGGCGCCACCCAGGCGATGGAAGATGGAGTAGCTCTCGCAGTTTGCCTGAGGAGGGCAGGGAAGAAGCACGTCCCGGATGCGGTCAGGACGTATCAAAGCATACGGTAAGCTGGTCGGTCGAGGAAGGTCTCCGATTTGCTGGCGGGAAAACTAACTTGAGGTTGGCAGGTACGACCGCGTCAAAGCAGTCCAGAAGACCGGAGAGACGACGCGTGATATGTGGCACAAGGCAGATTGGGATAAGGTCAAAGAGAATCCCGAGTCCGTCCAGTTTCCCCGTGAAGACTGGATCCACACTTTCGACGCCGAGATGAATGCCGAGGAGGTTTTTGAAGAGAACTTTAAGCAGGTTCAGGCTGCGTCTGTTACAAACGGTACCAAGTGAACCCGGAGAGGTGAACTTTTGAGCTGTGACTGAGAAGCTGCCAGGACCGAGGCGACGATCCGCAAAGCTGTGAGCTTCTTCGACGTGCGTATTGGAGCGCTGGGTGGTGGGAGACCAAGCAAGAGGGACTTGAAAGGAAGGGGGAGCATTTTCTCCTAATTATCGCGTAGATGCTGCCAGGGCGGCAGTCTCAGGAGTTCAATTGCAATTCATACCTGGAAACCCCCCCGTCTGATAGAGTTGGCCCATCCATTGACACAATGTCAGCCTTGCGAGGCTGTAGAAAAGGGGACGAGGCAGCGAGACTGACATTCCATCGACCAGAATCTGTTGCTGAAATATAGCCAGTATATAACAACCGCGATATTCATGCTGGGCAATCTTAAGACCCCTGGGTTTCAAACCGTGCGATATCGACTATCGACGTCGTGGCTTCCCACTAGGAGCCTCGAGACGAATGCATTGATCATTGATCGAAAGTCACATTTTGTCCCACTGTGATGTGCTGCCAAGAGCACTAGGCTCACTCGCGCACTTACATATATAAAGAGGCCTCCGTTTGCAGATAGTTAGGTTAGACATCTACACATTTCTCACACCACAATCGCTTCGGTCGTTATTTCTTGGCGGCTTCGATACCGACTTGTTCAAATCTTCCTGTTCTTTATTCCCTCCTCCTCTTCATCTCCCTTTTCCCCTCCCCATATTCTTCATATCTAGACCCAGCGAAGCACAAAAAGCCTCGCACCAAGAAAACCACTCGGTGAGTTAGACTCCGCACACCTATGGGCATCCAGCGGCTCTCCCAAGACCTCTACCCCTACGCCGAACAAGTGACATTCCGACATTCCAGCCAGGTCAACCAGGTCAACCAGTCAGGAGATTCGGAAACCATCAAATCATTCATCATCGACGGACCTTCTCTGGTATATTTCGCCTACAACAAACTCCTCGCATACTTTCTCCGACAATCCCGAAACCTACATGCTCCGACGAGGACGGAAGTCACCCCCATCCCAATACCGGCCTACGCCCAAATCAACCAAGCCGTGCAGCACGTCCTCTCCACGTTTCAATCTCATGGAATCTCAATCGAGGCCGTCTTCTTTGACGGCGCCCTCCCCCTCTCCAAACGCGATATCCGCCTTGGTCGGATGGAGGCTCTCCGCACACAACTGGATACGTATCGCAAAACCTATACCAAATTCCCCCCGATTGCCACGACGAAGGCTTCCTTGACAACACCAGACCTCGACCTCGACTTCGAGACCATCCTGTGGGCCACAACTTCATCCTACCCGACCAAGAAACCCACCCTCCCACCTCCGCCATTCATGGTAGCCGGCGTGATCGAATCGTTACTCAGCGCCGAAAGCGAGTGGAAAGACCGAGTCCACGTCGTTCCGGGGGAGGCCGACACATTCTGTGCCCGTGCAGTCCAGGATGATCCCTCCAGAATTGCAGCAGTACTGACCAACGACTCGGATTTATCGGTCCATGACCTCGGCGCCGAAGCACGAGTGGTCTTGCTACAATCACTCGAGAAGCGACAGACCACCTCCCCCGACAATGAGACATCAATATCAGCCCTAGCTCTCCATCCAGCGCACATCGCCCAAAGACTCAATGTCCCATCATTAATGAGGTTCGGCTTCGAACGCCATCTCGATCCGACGCTGTCGACCGCCCTCGTGAGAGATCGTACACGAGACTTCTCGCGACTCAAAAAACTCCGCGCAGAATACGCCGCCTTTTCAGAACAGTACACGATTCCATCTGCAAGAGTCCTCACAGAACTTAAAAAGATGAGTCCTCTAGATGGCCTCGACCCGCGCACCGCGGAGCTCCTCGTCGATATCAAAGCACAAGCATCTAATGAACCACCGCACGTCTACCTCATCCCACTCGTTGAAGATCCATCCCGTGATTCGTCGTGGTCCTTCGGCGGCGAGATACGGCAGCTCGCGTATTCCCTACTTCCTAAGATCCCTCAGGGTTCCGTGACCGAGTATGCCCGGAGCGGCCCACGCATCACCCCAAGGGTAGTGTTAGTGTTGGATCCGAAACACCTCCGCGAACAAGCAGAGGCGGTTTCTCACCTTCTGGATCATGATTACTACAACGATCAGATTTCATCTTCACAGATCCAGACCAACACTTCCGGATCGAGAGACGTACTATGGTGGTATACCCTGGCATTCTCCCAGATCCAGCAGCAGAAAGTGCATGCTGGCAAAACTCTCCCGAGCTCAGCAAAGATGATCCGATTGTTGTCCCTCGGCGGCACACCTCCACACCTATCCTCGAAGATCTCGTGGGACGACGTCCACCTACTCGCAAATGCCCATTCTGTGCTGTACTCGCTTCGAATCCTCCAGCAAATATGTGCAAGTGTTTTGCATCAAAATACCCTTGATTTTATCGGCCAGGGATCCGACATGCTAGAGGCCGGATCAGCTGCCGACGGTCACCTCAAGCGCGTCCACGAGCTCCACCAGCGTTTAAAATCAATGCCATCCATTGCCGAACTGTTTCTCGATCTGCCCAACCTTCGTTATCGGATTAGCGCTCTAGATCCACAGGTTCGGAACAGGGCTATCACGCAGCTGAGGAGGCTACTGGATTCGGGCCACGGAAGCGATGGCAATACCGGCCTGCAGGGGCCAAAATCACAGATTGGGAGTGGCGTGACGCGCGACCGAGATAAAGACGACTGGACGGTGCGAGTGCCAAAGAATAAACAGAAGCGATCAACCCAGAGAGCCCATGCCTCGAAAACGATCCGGAGCACCAACAGCTTCGACTTATTGATGGCAGAATGAATTTACATTTTAGGTGGCGTACGACCATTCTGATCCCATATTGGCGACACCACTTCTCAAATCTATGTAAACGGCAGACTGAATATCTCTTGCAGTGCCTAAGCGTTTCCATCGACCAGGTCACGTCGAAGGCTTCGGAGCCCAGCTGGTCTTCAAGAACTGGTCGACAAATTTCTTGACCTGTCCCGTCGAGAGTGCAGGCACGGCACTCAATGTCGGCGATAATTTCTCCGCAGTTGTCGTGATGTAATTGAAGTTCTTCCTCTTCGTGACATCGTTGTCATATTTTCCGGCGAAGAACTCGACTAGCTTGATCGTGGGATTGACTTCCGGGTCGGGATTCGAGGCCCGCAGACGACGGACCCATTCTCTCTGTCCAACCTCAGCGAACTCCAGCCCTGCGGCACGAAGAGCCGGCAACAGGTCGGTCGTCCAGTGGAAAGTGTGCGGGTTGACGATGTTGAAGACGGAAGTTTGAGATGTCGTCAAGGCCGTGGCATTGGAGGTGGAGAGAGAGATGTCCAAGACTGTAGTCGCAACAGTGTCGACAGGCAGCCAACGGGGAGACTCGTCCAGGGCCGGCAGGGCGCCAAACGTCGTTGCTGCCTGGAGCATCAAGGGGATGGCTTCCGTGTCGTTCCAGATACCGTGCTTGGTGTCTGCCACAATCTGGCCGACGCGAAGAACTCGAGCTTGCATTCCTGTTTGCGACGCGGCTGCCATGACGAGGTTCTCTGTGACGAGTTTCGACTGCGCGTATCCCATGCCTTGTGCACATGCAAAGCTCAAAGGTAATGCCTCCAGGATGACATCGCCGGGCGTGCTCGCAACAGCACTAACCGAGGAGCAAAAGTTGAAAGACGCCGGAGTCGGCTGTTTTGCCGAGAGACAGAGGAGCATCAAGTTTCGGGCTCCCGCGATGCAGTCTGCCTCAAAGCTGCCTAGGCGTTTGTTGAAGTTGACCGACCACGCACAGTGGACCAGAGTGGTGAGTTTCTGCGAGATGCCATCGTACAAGGTGTCACCCAGTCCGAGTTTAGGGTTCGAAAAGTCGGATGGGTAGCAGGATATCTTGCCGTACTGCTCAGCCGTCAGTACCTCGAAGACTGCTCGCTCTTTCATCGACTTGACGACCCTTTCCCGGGCCAAAGCTTCCGAGCCGGCTCGTACCAGACAGCAGACTTCGGAAATGTCGTCCCGCACGGCCAGCTGCGCGACTAGATGCGCGCCTAAAGACCCGGTCGCACCAGTGACCACGACACAGTTGTCTGGTGAGCTTTTCTCCACGCGCACATGCTGCGGGAAGGTGCGGTACTTCTCGACGAGCTCCTCCATCTCCTTGATGACATCCTGGGCCTCCACGGTCTTGCTGTCACGAATTCTGAGGACTGCCGTCGCCAGCTTGGCGACGGTAGGATATTCAAAAACGACGTTCGGCGGCAGAATTTGGCCGTTCAGTTGGATCTGCTTCATGATGCTAGTCCGGAGCCTCGTCGATTGCAACGAGTCAAGGCCGAGAGAGAACAGGTCGGTATCATCGGCGATGTTCGAGGCCTCCTCCAAGGGATCAAGCTCCAGGATCCGTTGGCGGATGAATTCTCTCAAGTCTGGCTCAGACAGTAGAAGCGTCCCCGCCGATTGCGACTCTGCCCGTCGATACACTTCATCTATTTCTCGCTGGAAAGTGCGATAGAATGCCTGGCGGATCATCGTCCCCTTGTCGGTGAACGGGTACTCTGTGCCCGCGGGAAGGATCTTAATCATATCCCTTGCTATCTGAGCATACGCGGGTAGAGGCTCGTTCTGAGACACGACCGTTGGCCAAATTGCATCGATGAATTCTTCGACCGGCATCGAGGAGGCGGAACTCGAGGCGATGATGAGCAGCCCAAGCTGACTCTTTCCCGCTCCGAACATGACGACTTCTTGGACCAGTTTGTTCTGTCGAATGGCCTGCTCCATGGCAATGGGGATCGCTTTCTCGCCGTTCATCAAGACAATCGTATCATCCAGTCTCGTGATGTACTTCCAGGCGCCCGGGATGGACGGATGAGGCTCGAAGACATCCTTGGTCGCGTACGCGCTGTCAGGCCGGTTCGTGGCGACTTTGGATGGCCAACCTTGCAGCACCACTAGCTCGAACATGTTCGCAGCCCTTTCCTCCCAGCGTATGAACGGCGCCAACTGCGCATGGACACGGACGTAGTTCCACCCCTTATCCCCGTCGGGTCGGTGCGAGGTCATCAGTTGTCCAGTCTCGGTGCTGCCATAGTGGCTCACCAGATTGACGCCGCCAGCCGTCAGGAGATCGCCCAGCGTGTCCGGACAGGCCGAGCCTCCAAACATAACGACCTTCATTTTGGACAGGGCATCGATACCATCCTGTGTCTCACTTAGCAGCTTGAGCGAGTACGGCACCCCGTAGAAGATCTCAAACTGCTGTTGCTGCAGTATGCGCAGCAGGTTCTGCCTCGTAAGCGGCAGGCTGGCGCTCTGCATGTAGATCTTCTTCACCGCGGTGATGGATCGGAACACGCTGCTGATGCCGTGGGCGTGGAACAGCGGCAGTGTGATGAAGCCGCACATGTTCATGTTCTGCTCGTAATTGCGGAGGGCGGCTCGGTGCGTCTGGAAAATGGGCTTCGGCAGCCCCGTCGAGCCGGATGAGTGGATGATCCAGCACACCTTGTTTGTCTCCTCATCCAAATCCAAGCCTGAGCTTGGCAATTCACCTTCCAGCTCGTCAAGATCGACGTCGACGTCGACGTCGTACTCGCTTCTCTCTAGGATGTCGACGACCGTGAGTTCAGGCTGGGACGCCTGCAGGGCCGTGGCCATTTTCCTGAAGGGTGGATGGATGAGAATGTGCCGGCACCCCGTGGCCGTGAGCAACGACAGATACGCCGCCTCGGAGATTCTCGTCGACAGCATGAGAACCGTGAAGCCTAGTTTCGTCAAGGCCAGAGTGGCCATGACGAAGTCGAGGTTCGACAGCCCGAGCAAAGCCACCACGCACGACTCTTGTTTCGAGCTCGTCCTCACCGGCAGACGCTCCGAGTATTTCCTCGCCGCTCGTAATGAGAGTGACTCGAGTTCTGAAAAGGTGTATTCGACATATTCGAGGTCGTGCGACGGATAGCCCAAGATGGGCTCATCTGGCAGCGCTCTGGCGCGGCATGAGATCAGTTCCGAAATGGTCCTCGGGGTCGGGAACGGTGGTGAGCGCGGAGGTGTTGGTGGCCGCTGCTCCGGTGTTGAGGATGGCAATGTCTTTCCCTGCTCCTCCTCCTTCTCAGTCATCAACGGACGCGGAGGAGTGAGGACTTCGACAGACGCCATGGATCTAGATTGTGCCGACTTTCCTTGGATCGATCCGGGTTGATTTTCGTCGAGATCTCTGGCAGACTCAGAGAAAGATACGCAGTACATGATATATGATATACCATGTCAATCTGCCTGGGAATCCTCTGGGTGGAGCTTTTGGTCAGACAGACGGTCGCTGGTAGCAAATGCCGAAGACGGACGTGGATGCTGTCGTTGGTTAGCTGACGATGCCCTTTGTTCCGCTGGGCACCGGTAACCACAGTGTCCGTCGTCCGTCGGATCATCCCTGTTATCCCTGTGGTGCCCTATTGCAATGTCAGAGAACGATCCATGTTGACTCGACCACTGCGCAGCGCTGGCATTGGAGAGAAGCACGACTTGCGGAGCCTCGTGCGGAGATACCTTTCATAGGGAGCGGCACAGCCAATCATCATCTTCCGTGAGCCGACGGGACGCGCTGCTCCGGTAATGAATCAGCGAATTGACTGCCCAACATGGTCACTGATCCTAGTTTATTGGAATCTTCACTGGGTATGCTTTACTATCCTATAACTTCATGATTAGGAAAAATTGCCCTGCTTCACGCCTGGAAGCTAAAGATATCTCCTTCCCCGGGAAACCCAACGGTGTCGAGGTTCTCCCAGCCCCATCCTAGAAGGTTTTGAAACATGTAGTCATCCTCGGAGGGTGTGAATTGCCCCATGACAGAATCTATGCTGTTACTAAGAGCAACGTCATCACCGCCACGGGCGCCGTGGTGGTCGAGTCCATATTGGGATGGTTCGACGGCAGTTGGTGCCGGCGGTACTGCGCCAGTTGCCTGACCATCTCCCACCTGGCTGAAAGTTGAATGCGAGACCAAACCATATTCCAGGCTGTTCGTATCTTGCAGTGGTGCGCTAGTCAAGGCAGCGTGTTCCTTTCTCTTCGCACTCGTGGCATCCTTCTCCGCCCGGACGCGAAGGCGGTCCACCAGGATGAAATGTCGTCGGGCCTGGCTCCCGTCCGGTGACATGGCCGAAAGGTATTCCTGGTGAGATTTGGCCTTCTCAAAGAATGTGTCGATGTCCGGGAACACTCCGGTCGGCAGGGTGCTGGAGCGGCCGTTTTGGATGATGAAGACGTAAAGAGTCGAAATCGCCACCAAGGCGATATAGTGAGTGAACCAGAACGACTGGTATAGCGAGCCTCGTTGCCTCAGCTCTTGGATTGTGTTCAAGATGGTGCTAATAGCGTTCGCACACTCGGCGAGTGGCTTCAGGGCCCGGGCATCTTTCGTTGTCAATGGCGCATTGTCTGCTTTCTGGCCGAGGCGGCTGAAATCGGCCAGCAGGCAGCGTCTGGTGACGAGGATACGCAAGTGGGCATAAGCAAGTTTGAGGATAGTATTCTGACGCTCAAAGGTGCGGCTGCCCGTGAGGGTTTTCTCGCGCGGTTTGAGGAAATCCGGCAGCTTGTCCTTCCACGCGTACAAAGCCTCAAGCATGTCATTCGTACGCTCGAATACCTGATCCTCGCTCAGAGGCTGGAGGGGATAGAGAAGGTCGCTGTTGCGTCCCATTAACTTGGCCAAGTCTGCATGAGCTATAAACGCCTCGAGGTTTCCATGAAGAGGTAGGTCTTCAGGCGACTGGGAAGACAAGAGATCCTGATCGTCGATGTTTCGTGGATATGGCTGGTCGATATCTTCGTCCCGGAGGATTCGTGGCCGGCCCAACATGACGCTGATGTAGTCATCCAGCACATAGGTGCACCAAAACGTCCGCTTCCGCAACTCGAGGGTGGCAAGGTCAAGTTTGTGTCCCATTGGGCTCTTCCGGTGAAGGCCCACCGACATCATGATGGTGCAGGCTAGGCTGAAGCAAAAGCGGCATTCGTTGATGCGGAATGTGCTGAGCAGATACAGGCACATGGCCAGGCGAGCCTGCACACTCGCAACTGATGCCGGACCAGGTTCTTGGTTGAGTAGGGATTTTGCCTTCTCAAAGTCTGTCAAATTATGAGTCAATTATATCGCTTGCTGATGGGCTTATGTGTGCATGGCTCCTTGCGTAGGAAAGGAATCAGGAACTACAGCTACTTACAAGCCCTGCTTCGATGGAGATCTTTGTCGCCACTATCACTGTACCTTTCCCCGACGGCCGTGTAGAGCAGAGCTTGAGCACATGCTAGGAAGGCGCAAGCGGCCTCGGCTGCCGAAAGGCGGCTACCGGTGAGCAATTGGGACATCCATTTCTCGAGCGTCGGACGATGCAAGAAACGGTACGTGGGAGTGGCGAATCGAAAGTAGCGCTCCAAAAGTGCACTGGCTTCCTCGCGAGTGGGAAAAGGTTGGTCTTGTCGGATAGCAGGTTGGGGCATGTCTCCGTAGTACGTAAGAGGAGCTGAAGGCAAGGCTGCTTCTCCTTCGTTGTTGTCACTCCGATTCCAAACGTGATAAAGAAATGAAACCCCGGCGGATGGTCCAATATGCTTACCTTCAGTGAAGGTCTGAGGTGGCTCCAAAGAGGGGCGCCGGGATGATCGAGGTGTGTGGTCACGCAGGGTAGGTTCCAGCCCGTTTGAAGGGGTTTTGGTCTCGAAGGGGGCAATGGTATCATCCAGTCGACCGAGTGACGATGACAGAGAGATTTGGGCTGGTTGCCGTGGTGCATACTGGGTGGTCAACAGGGCGGCCGGTGAGGGTGGTGGGATGACCGATCCTCGAGGCCTTGCAAGCCCATCATCGTATTCACAGCGAACTCCTTCGCCTTGGCAATAGTCGCAAGGCTGGGTGCCCGTGCATCTCACCTTCCGCCTACACCCACCAGGTTAGCGAGGTTGGCAGGGCGGCTGGTGGCAGCCGAGAAGAGTCCGTCTCCGCTTGCAGCATCGCCAAAGTTTCTGGGAACTCGGGTCATGGACATGGTCAACTTACCGTCTGCAAAAGGTGCAAGCCCGGGCAGTACGGGGATGCTTGAGCTTCCGCTTCTTGGGTGGACTGGAGGGCAGAGCATCGTAATCTAATGGAGATCCCAGCGTGGAGGGCTCCATAGCAGTGCGTCTCGAATCTTGCGATGGAGCATCGAGGCTCCGAAGGAACGGAGGGACGTGGACAGAAGTTCAGAGCCTCACTTGGCCAGTGGTCCGGAGGGAGGATGGTCCGCGGAGGGAGGCGTTTCGAGGGTTTTCCGCACTCTCGTGACTCTCGCAGACCGAGGGAAGAAGCTGGAGGGGAAGCTCCGCCGACGGCTGGTGGGAAAGAGCGACTGTGCTTCGGGAGGACCTCGGCATTCCTGTCGCCGCCGGTTCACGGAAGCTTCTCCGTCGGGAAATCTCCTCACCTTTGATATCACTCTCACGTGATCACTTCCAGCGCACTCCTCAGTACTGGGTCTGGGTAGTACGGAGTCCTCACTCCTCTCCTCACTCCTCAACTCCTCGCTCCTCTGTCCGTTGAACGCTGCTTCTCCTCAACCCCCACCCACCCCACCATACAATCACACCATCCCACCAGTCATGGATGAAGCCCACGAAAAGCGTAATCCCACGTCGGTCGCTCCCCCGACCGAACCGATGGAGCTTGTGAGGATATTGGTCAAACCCGTCACATCGCAGGGCGGAGCACGCCATGAAGGAGAATCCATGAGGCATGAGGCATGAGGACCCTTGCACGGTGAACCCACCGAGGTCGGGCCACTTATAAGGTGGGCAATTTGCTCTCGTCGACAAGACGAGGATTATTGTCGACCAACTTTGCTCACATTGTTGACTGGTGTTTTCTTCTTGGTTGCTCTGACTCCCCTCCCCGTCCGCAAACATGGCCCTCAATAGGACCTTCACATTGAACACCGGGGCGAAGATCCCCGCTGTCGGGTTTGGGACCTGGCAGGCGGCACCTCACGAGGTCGAGGTCGCCGTGGAAGTTGCGCTCAAGGCTGGATACCGACACTTGGACTGTGCGGCCATCTACAGGAATGAGACCGAGGTGGGACTGGGCATCAAAAAGAGCGGCGTCGACCGCAAGGACATCTTCATCACGAGCAAGCTGTGGAACAACAAGCATGAGCCCAAGGACGTCGAGGCGGCGCTAGATCAGTCTCTGAAGGAACTTGGAGTGGACTATGTCGACCTGTATCTAATCCATTGGCCGGTAGTCTTTGCCTCTGGCGATCGCTGGTTCCCCCTGGACAAGAACGGCGTGTTTGAATTGGGCAGCGTGCCCCTCCTCGACACCTGGAAGGCCTTGGAAGCGCTGGTAAAGACGGGCAAAACACGTGCTATTGGCGTCTCCAACTTCAACATTCGCCGATTGAAAGAACTGCTCGCGAACAGCGATATCGTGCCGGCGGTCAATCAGATCGAAGCACACCCCTATCTCCAGCAACAGGACCTCGTGGACTTCTGCACGGAGAAGGGCATTTTGATCCAAGCTTACAGCCCCCTGGGTAATAACACGACTGGCGAGCCCCGGACCATCGACGATCCAGAAGTCCACGCCGTCGCCAAGTCCCTCGGTATCGACCCCGGTCAAGCTCTCGTGAGCTGGGCGGTTCAGCGGGGGACGGTCGCTCTCCCAAAGAGCGTTACCGAGAGCAGAATCAAAAGCAACTTCCAAGATTCAATCCTCCCTGAGGAGGCTGTAAAGAGATTAGATGCGCTTGAGAGGCACAAGAGGTTCAACTTCCCGGCGAGATGGGGCGTGGACATCTTTGACGAGGTTGGTGAGCAGGAGGCCAAAAAGCTAGCCCAAGATGCGGCAGCGGAGAGTCTGAAAGCGAACCCTGTGTGAGTGGCGCAGGATTTTCCATATAGAATACCCAGATCTAGATCAATGACATGAAACGGTGGACCAGTGATCAAAGCAAGTCCGCAGATTCATTGGAGTTTCCTGGACGAGTTGACCAGCCCCTTTTACTGTCTCGACTAGTTCCAGGAACGCCCAGGTTTCGACAGATTCTGCACCAACTGACCTACTGAAACCAAATGATTCAACATGCAGGAAATGTCTCGCTATCCCACAGCATCGGCGACGGGTCCTGCTCAGGCACCGACAGCCGGGCAGACCCTTTGGTGTTGGTAATTCCAATCAAACGCGGTCCAAACTCCATAGAGATGCACCAGGCTCGCCAGGACGACAAAAACATGGAATAGTTGGTGGGAGGAGAACCAGATATCAAACTCGCCGGGCCATATGGACTCGGGGATGCGAGTCAGGAAAAAAAAGGCGCCCAGGCCGTACACGAGCCCCTCGAGAAGATAGTAAGGCATGCCAGAACGCACCATCATCTCGTTCCAGCCGTAGAGGAAAACGCCGTGAATGAGGGGGGCAAAGCCCGAGAGCGCGGTGATGATAAATGCCCAGGTGCGGAGGCTCCGATATTTCAACCCCTGTAGCTGGGGGTGTAGAACGAACACCGACGTGATTAGGCTAAGGCTGATGATCATGCTCCAATAGAGCCAGCAGAGCACGGGCTCGCAGTAGAAGCCGACGTAAATTCCGGAGAAGAAACTACCCAGGATGAGGGCGAGAATTCCAACGTAGTCGACTCTCAGCATTAACGCGGCCACGGAATTGGAGTGCGACATGAAGGTGTGATAGGCCGAGCTGAGCATCATGGTCACCAGCGCAGCTCCAAAAAAGCAAGCGAAGACAACGTGATCCAAAATCGATGCCTCGGGGTAGAAGCGATTGATGGCATGGTAGAGGACGAGCTGTCCGAAAAGGAAACCAACGCCGGGAATGAGATGAGTGTAGATGTTGACCGTCTCATTATGAACATGTCCCAGCGAGAGCACACAGGTGGCCCATGAATATGAGACTGGGCGATAACCCGTCCTGGTGAAACGATTGTCTCGATACCACTCGGGGATATCCTCGTAGGATAGGAGCTGGCCGTCTCTCCATCTAACCTTGGTTGAGTCCTCTTGATTGATTGTGTTGTTTGGCGCTCGCGCTAACTTGGCCTTGGGTGTGCGGTATGCGACGACGAAGGCCATGTTGACGTCCATACGACGACTCTTAGGTTGTCGCGCAGAGCTCTCGGTGAAGATAAGAGAGTGAGTGAGCAAAGATGAAATTGGAGCTGCGATTCCGGGAGTCCCACCTAGCGAGCCAGCTATTGCTTAGCGACCTCAAGTCGTCAAAATTGTCGGCCGTGTTTGCAGCTATTAAATAATTTGTAAAAGAGTTGGGGCAGCCGATTTGCCGAAGCGCAGATCGGAGGGCCCAAAATCGCCTATACCAGATATGTTCAGGATCGGAACGCTGAACCGGTCTAATGTCCGGTGTATTCCGCGCCGATTCCGGCTACAACGCGAGGTTATCATGGCTTGCTGTACCGGTGGTTGGCCCTGACTCATGTTCTTGCCCACGCGCCGACATCCAATGGCGCGTTTTTTGAACCTCGCCATCTTGACGTGAGGCCGCTTAGTAAGCGACGGCAGGCTGGTCGAGGGGATGAAGTGGTCCGAATCTCCCCTCAACGCAGACTTTGGACTTTGTTAGAATTTCAAACGCTGTGAATGGTGAGCCATCCTTTGTGACGGCCGGGCTCGCAATTGTCGTTTCCAGATGGGCAGGAACCACGACGGGTCGCTTAAAGACAATTTCCAACCAAAGTGGTCCCAACGGCTGTGAGAGACCGGGGTAAGTGGGAGCCAATTCACTCCGGGTCAGGACATCAAATGCTTTGGCCGCAACGTGATTCCCGTGGGCAATCTTACCCGGGAATCCAAAAGCTTTGGCGGCCATGGTTGAAATGTGAATCGGGTTGTAGTCTTTGCACACTCTTGCCCACAGGCCAGGTTCACTGTGACTGACACTAAAGGGCAACGGATACAACCAATTGGAGGCTCCTTCAGCGCTCTCATCGTGGGTTGATTCAGGACAGACCTTTGCAAACTGTAAAATGGTAAAAATTTGTCGGAATATGGTGGCCAGGCCCCGGGAGTTGCTATCTGGGGCCAGCAGACTGACAGTGAGATCAATTTCGAAACCTCGTTTGACCCTTCTGGTCGTCTTGGAACACGACGCATTCAGGACAGCTCCGTCCAGTGACTTCAACGTTTGCGGGGTGCACAGGTCAGGTCTC
Source organism: Exophiala calicioides (assembly GCA_001599795.1). Lineage (NCBI taxonomy): Eukaryota > Fungi > Ascomycota > Eurotiomycetes > Chaetothyriales > Herpotrichiellaceae > Exophiala > Exophiala calicioides. The sequence continues at coordinate 1,108,082 of BCHZ01000003.1, forward strand.
AACAACTCGAACCGATTCCTTACATTGACGGCGCCCAATGGCCGAACTCTGCAGGGCCTTCGAGCCAGGAGCAGCAGCATGGCCGGTTCACACATTGCCGAGAGAAACAGTGCAGCTTGAACACTATTGGAAGGAAAATTGTCCTGGGGCGTTCCTTGGACAGCGGACAAGAAGGCATTCAGGTCGTCCTTGGTCGTGCGTAGGGGCATTGTCAGAGACAAATCTTGGTCCGTTGACGGCTCCGAGACCTGGTCCCGAGTACGGCCTTTTCCAAGACGCACCCATGTGGCCGAGACGGAATGCCAGGTAGATCTTAGCGAGAAGATAGTTAGGACAACTATGACATCGTAACCTGAGAGAGCGGTTGGGGAGAAGGCGAGTCGGATGTGGGCGCCAGACTGCCAAAGAGGGAGGAGGTTTTGGCACGTGAAGAACTGGGTGGTAAAGAAGAAGATGGGGGCAGCAACGAGGATAAAGGTATTCAACATGATTTGAATGCGTCGTGTCGACGTCGACGTCGACGGAGCGTGGCGGATTGAATTGTAATATTACAGGGCAACAAATGGTACTCAAAAGGAAGAAGGAGCCTGCGCTTCACTACGGTATGGTTCTCCGTATGGTTCCCCGTATATTCTGCACGACGCGTCGCTGTACTCCGACTCCTTCCATTACTATCGACCTGCCTGTCAGTCGAATCCTTTGTTGATTGACTTTGTGACGAGATTCAAATCCCCACGGCCCATCGCACGCAGTATTGTGCATTCGGGACTTTCCGATAGTGCCACCCATATCTTCGCCTTTTTACGCCTCTCCAAATGCCCTCGAGGTCGCCTTCCCGAGGCCGATCGCCCACTCGGTCACGCACGCCCACGTCTATCCCACGAGCACCATCGCCAGGTTTAGACCGTTCGCGGTCCCCACGACGATCACCCTCGCCGAGATCACATTCAGGATCGCATTCCCAGTCACCAGCTCCCAGAGAAACTCGAAATGGCCCGGATCGAGGAAGAAGTCATGGCCGCAGCTCGAGCCGCAGCAGAAGTCCCAGCCGGGGGGACAGAAGGTCATATCGAGAGCGCAGTTATACACACAGCCCTGGCCGAGAAGGCCGACGAACTCAGAGCTCCAAGATTGTGGTGGAGAAGATCACAAGGAATGTCACCGAGGCCCATCTGCGCGAGATCTTCGGATCGTACGGGCAAATTGAGTCGATTGACCTACCGCTCAACAAACAATGTACGTATGGCCCTCGATGTGGCGGACCAACTCTAACGTGCCCCAGTCATGATGAACCGCGGCACAGCCTACATCCTCTACGACCATCCCTCGGGTTCTGAATCAGCCATTGCTCACATGCACGAGGCGCAGCTGGACGGGTCGGTTCTATCTGTCAGCATTGTGTTACCCCGCCGAGCGTTTTCGCGCTCGCCTCCTCCGGCCAGAGCCAGACAAGGGCCGCCACCGGCGCGGTACGGTCCTCCACCACGAGGCCCAGCCCCAGGCCGGTACCGCAGTCCGCCACCCAGAAGAGGGGGTTACGGCGGAAGACGAGGGCCCGAAGACAACACATACGTTCCACGACCAACGTTCTCCCGGTCGCCTTCACCGCCCAGACGGAGGCGAAGGTCCATGTCATACTCGCGGTCACCCTCGAGGACGCCGCCCAGGAGACGAGGGCCGCCGGCACGAAGCCCGCCGCGGAGAAGACGACGCAGCCCCAGTCACAGCTCTCCCAGCAGCTACAGTCGCAGCAGGAGCCGAACCAGGAGTCGGTCGCGAAGCCGAGGTCGGTATGGCGCAGGAAGAAGGTGAAGGTGGCGCGCGGCCAGGAGGAGTTTCGATGGGATGACCATAGCCTGGTCTAATGTGTGTGTGTCTGAATTGCCGCTAGGGATGGAATGCCGCGGCGGCGTCGGGAATGGAGTAATGGAGCAATGGAGCAATGGGGCAATGGAGCTTGTGCCCCGGGGCATGGATGGAGCGGGAGAGGGCAGGCTGTATGAACAAGGCAGGATTAGGATTGTTGGGTGTGAACGAGTGGTGAACGAATGGTAGAACGACGACGATAGTCTCATGTCCTTCAGGGCCTGTGTGCTGTGCCAGTGTGCTCTGTGTGCACACGTGCTACCGCCTGCTAATTGCTAATTGCTAATTGCTAACTGCCAGTTGCAACTACTGGTTGCTAAATGGTTGCTAGCTACTAACTACGAATTACCCAGTACGCACTAGTTGGCTACTAACTACTACTAATTGCGGGCTAGTTGGCCACTACCCAGTACTAACTGCGAGCCTCTAACCACTAACTGCAAATTGCTAGCTACTAGCTACCAATTGCCACCGAGGTCTCCGTACTTGGACAACATATTACTAAGTACTACTAGCACTAGTGTCACTAGCGGCCACTGTCCCTTGCATGAGAGTCTTGGCATGCGGAGCCGCCAAAAGCCCAAAAGCCCAAAAGCCCAAAAAGCACCAAAGGCGCGCAGTTAGCGATGCGATCAACCTCGACCGCGATTCTTCGCCGATCATCTTCACTTCACCACCGCCTCACACCCCCGTCTCCTCCCTTTGACACCCTTGAATCCTCCCTGCGAAGACCTTGACTCGCTCCGACAACATTGGCCTCTCGTCGCCTCATCCTCCTCCTCCTGTTGACCTTCCGGAGCTCCGATGACAGCGCGTCTTGTCCCGATTTTTTATCTACCACCGCATCCCTTCGGCCGCAATCTCGCCGTCGAGTAGCCTGCTCGGTTCGCGAGCCCGTCGCCAGTCGCCAGTCGTCAACCCCGTCGTGTCGATTACCATGAGCAGCGACGACCCTGCGACCCCCGAGGTTGCTGACGGGTTGGATCATCACGCGGACGACCAGCTGGAAAGTGAAGTCGATGATGAAGCTGGCAATGACACCACCATGCACGATGATGACGAGGGTTCGGCAGAGAGAACGTTACAAAACGGAAAGCCGTACGCGCTCGCCGACGAGCCGACCCACTACAGTGTCTTCGCCAATCCGCCCAACCTCGAAGCTATGCGACACAAGTTGTTCAATGTCGAGGAACCCATGGAACTCACCGTCGTCGACTTCGACGCGCTCGCCCCCTTCGTCGACAATGTGTGGCGTAAGATGCGGACCAACGAAGCGCAGCCAGAGAGCCTGGTGAGGACAGACTACTATGCCTGCAGATTACGACGCGGTGCGAACCAGAAACCCCATGTGCCCAGACCCACCCCCGAGGGTAAACAAGCGCGCAAAAAGAGGGCGAGAGACGAGAGAACCTGTGGCATGACCATGAAGGTCGTCTACAACCCTGGTCCCGTCCAGAGCTGCACCGTATCCAGAGCGGTGGATAGCTTTCAGGCCCATACCCATGACCTGGACTACATTGATTCCACCAAACGCAACACCGGCATCATGGACACGGCGCGCAAGGAAGCCGTCAAGGGATTCCTGCCTGCCTCAATCTTCTGGAAGATGTGGGAAGAGCCCGACAAAATGCAGGCTGCGGGAGGGAAGTTTATGAAGGTGTCGGATGTGCGCAATGTCCAGTACGCCTGGCGGCAAGAGAACCAACAGCTTGTGTTGAAAGCACATACCGGCTTCAACCAGACTCGCGCTCCCCGCCAACGACCACCCACACCGCCCAAGTCTTTCCAGCCTCCGATGCAACCTGGGATTTTTGGGCAACTCAAGCCCGTCAAACCTGACACGGCAAGGCCGGACCGGCCACCTGTCCCGATGGACACGTTGCAGTATCCTCACCACGCACGCTCCTTTCTGGATCCATACGTTCCAGACACAAAACTCGCCCCGGTTCGAACCCGTCCTCACATCACTCTGACCTGGGCCAGCAGTCTGGACGGCAAAATCACCCTGGTGCCAGGCATCCACACTCCCATTTCAGGTCCTGAGACGAAAGCAATGACCCATTATCTGCGAAGTCGACACGATGCCATCCTGGTGGGTGTTCAGACAGCCATTGCTGACGATCCGGGGTTGAACTGTCGGCTGGCCAACCCAGCTGGGTATGGCGGACTGGCTTGGGAGTACCAACCCCGACCGATTATCATTGACCCGCATGCTCGATTACACATTCGCCCCGAGATGAAACTCCTGAAGATCGCAGCCGAGGGTCGTGGTAAGGCACCGTGGGTGGTGGTGGCCCCGGGGGCGCTGCTTCACCCCTTGGCCGTGAGCACCTTGAAGGCACATGGCGGAGAATACCTGATGATCAATGACTACAATCCTCAAGCCGGCGGGTTGAATTGGGAGGGAGTGTTTCACGTGCTCTTTAGGGAAGGCATCAAGAGCATCATGATTGAAGGAGGAGGTGTTGTTCTCTCGGAGCTTCTCAAACTACGCAATTCTCACATGATCGATTCTGTCGTTCTCACCATTGCGCCCACGTGGTTTGGCAAGGCGGGAGTGCCAGTCTCTCCCGATCCGACCTTTGACCCATCTGGGAGACCTATTGCATCCCGGCTTCGAAACGTAAGATGGCAACCCATGGGTGATGCCGATGTGGTGCTTTGCGGACACATGGGCTACGAGCGTCCTGCAAATGGTATTCTCCGCGGTATCGAAGAGTTTTCCCAAACCGTACCTGAAGGACCGAACCAGCAACAAAAACAACCACAGCCACAACCGCCGGTTCCTCAAAACCAGGCACCAGGCCCTCCAAACGGCCCGCCTTCAATAGGTTCTGCACCTACGCTTGCTCCCACTCCCGCGCCCGCTTCTACTCCAGCTCCAGCTCCAGCTCCCGCTCAAGGACAGGTCCAGGGCCCAGGCCCAGGTCCCATTGAAGCTCAAAATCCAGCTCCAAATGTAGCTCAAGCCCAAGTTCAGATTCAAACCCCTGCCCAAGACCCCGGTCACCGCCCCGATCAAGACCTTGTTCAAGGCACCGCACCGGACCCAGCTCGAGCTCAGGATCAAGCCCCGTCTCAAGTCCCTACTCCAGGCGCTACCCCAGGCCCCACTCCAAACCTCACTCCAGGCTCTGCCCCCAGCTGATCGACTAGCGGAGCGGATTCTGAAACACTATGACTCTCAAAGAAACAAACTCCCTAAAAAGAATATTATGATGAGATTTTGAGCGGGGAAGGCGACCAAAAAGGAAGAAACCCACAGAACTTAATGACCAGGGATGATCCCGTGCATATGACGTTTTCTGGCCAGAGAACAATACACGCGGCTCGGGTATCAAAGAGGGATCTGGAGATCTCTCTGAAGTATGCAATGAGCTACGATGACGACGACTGAAACAACAATCGGCAAACGAGTGGGCATAGCAATAGAAATGCATGACGTTCAGGAGCTACTAGCGGGCTGAATTCGGGTCAGTCCCCATCGAATTGGTTGGAAGCGAGACGGATCGGATCGGATCGGATCGAATCACCAGGGATGCAAAGGCGCGACGGACAAGCGACGGGGTGGGATTTTTGATACGCCGGACTGGACTGGGATTGGAACGGAACAGAAAGATGGCGATGCTTCACACGGAGGGGTGGAGAATTCACCAAGACTTCCTCAAGTATGGTCGCTCGCTCATTCAATCGGTATATTCATCCACCATGAGAAGCAGCTTGGACCTCGACGGAGCCGCTTCAGGCAACTCAACACCAGCTGTATCAAGTGTGGCAGCTACTCACTGCTCAGGCAGCCCAAGCGAATCGGTCGAGCTGGATCGGATGATGGCTTATGAAACACCTTCGGTACTACGACTTGCTACTTCTTTGCGACTTGGCATTTGTTACTTCCTATGTGCTACCACTACTACCTACCATGATACCTGCTACAATCGCTGAATAACTTTGTTGTCACTTTTGCCTTGTTGTTATTGTTGTCATGTCTCCTCTCGATGTGCTGTGTTCTCGTACGTACCTCGTACATCGTTCCCATCGACTAGTTCGGAGGCATTGACTAGTTCGGTGGTGCTTGACTGACGTTCTCGATCTGCAGCCCTACTGCTAGTCGAGGGCCAGGTTCTAGTCTCGATCTGCCGTCACGCCATCTCCATTTCCAGCCCAACTTCCCAATCGGGCGATATCTCAAATCGCACTCCCCGCCACGGTCGAACTTCTCTCCGATCCCAACGCCGACGTCCACTCCTCCAATCCCGATCTTGTGTCAATCGAGGCGCTTTCCAGGTCTCGTCGATTCGGTGTCCTCCAACAAAGTTGGGCAGTGGCGATGACGGGGCGGAATAGAGCCGCATCAGTCTGAAGGGGGTGCCTTGTTTAGGAAAACTTCCTTCACACTGGTGGTTGCTGACAAGCCTTGTTGCCGGTGCCTGTCAGAGTCATTTAATCTCTTCCTCCTGAGCCTGCCTGGGTGGGTGCAGAGTAATCACATAGCCTCAGCACTAGACCAGAGATCTTGAGGATTGACGAGTTCCCTCCCTTGTGGAAGAGATTCCGCAGCGTTGTCATCTCAACGGTGGCATGCTCGAGGGTGGCGAGCAACGCTGGTCGATCTCAAGGCTGATTGATTACCAACGAGGGAGGAGTCGGCGCACGGACGCTGCCGGTAAATGCGAAGACTTTATATTGCTCTTTTGTTCCCCAGGCTGAAGGAGAAATAAAGTCCCTTTCGACCCCTAGCAGGTCCTTGACGAGAAGCAAGTCGGTCATCACTGACCCCAGGATCGAGGATCGAGGATCGAGGCATCAAATCTCAAGGCACACAAATCAGACGCAATTATGGCAACGCAAACCCCGCCGATCTCCTCCAGAGATATCCCTATCTCATCAGCAGCACTCTTCTCAGCCTCAGCGACGCCTACAACCTTGAACATCCGATATCACCAGCCGACCACATCATCAATGGGCCCAACCATCCTCTTCCTCCCATTCTGGGGTGGCTCGGCATCGACCTACGACTCGGTGCTCACACGACTAGCATCTACAAAGCCCTCGCTCACCAGCGTCGCCGTGTCGTACCGCGGCACGGGCCAATCGTCTCGCCCCGCCGCGTCCGACCCAGACCCAGCGTCCAACCACTCAATCCCAACTCTCGCAGCCGATATTGTGACGATACTCGAGAGTGCCTCATTCCAGGACCTGATTCCATCGCATCGCCTGGTGGTCTGCGCGCACAGCATGTCGGCCAAGGTGGCGTACCAACTACTCGACATGTTATCGACCAAGACGTCCAGCAGCAATCCCGTCGGCGCCGAACGGAAGAACCATGCTATCAAAGTCGAAAGTCTCCTCCTGCTCGCCCCCGCGCCGCCCGGCCCGCTCGAGCTGCCACCCCAGATGGCCGAGCAGCAACTTGGCGCATATGACACGGTGGAGAGCGCGACTTGGACGCTGAGGAATGTGCTGACGTCGACCGCCAAGCCTGTCGAGGACAGCGACGTGATTGCGCGGCTGGCACGGGATTGCGTGGGCATGAGTCGTGGCGCAAAGAGGGGTTGGATCGAGGTTGGCATGCAATTTTCTTGTTTGGATACCTTGAGCCATACGCTGGCGGCGGCGACGATCGTAACGGATTTCAAGGTCAGGGTGTTGGTTGGGAGGGCAGACAAGGTGGAGACGGTGCAGAGGGTGCAGAGCGAGACGGTAGATGTGTTGGAGTCGTTGGGCGTAGATGTTAGGTTGACCGTTGGGGAGTTTGGCCATTTGGTTCCCGTTGAGGCCGTTGAGGAGGTTGTCCATGAGGTTGGGGCGTTGGTGTCACTGGTAGGAGAATCATCTCTAGAGACCTTGGGTGGAAACAAAGGATGAGAATCACATTAGGAGCCGGTCGAGCCCATCGTGGCTTCGCCATTAGGAGGTGGTACAACCCCTTTCGACCTTTCTTGTACCAACCAACCACGTCCTCGTGCAGAGAGACAGATTTCCTCCAAGAATTATTACTCTCTCTACCTATCAACAACGATTCCCTAGACTCCCAAAACACAAGCTCTGTGCAGCGGGCAGGATTTCTCCCAAAGAATACGTTGATCTTCCACAATCACCATTCGATCAGAGAACCGGAACCTGGAGCATCTGGCACATGGCCCTCGACGCCGTATGCTTGGCCACCTTCTTGCTCGGCCCATGTCCTTCGGCAGTCAAGTCACCGAACACGACCGACACTTTGAAGCTCGGCGGAGACTGTGAAATCATCTGATCCTTGTAGATGGGCACCTTCCCCACCGTCACGCCGTGCTCCATGAGAACACTTGTGTATCGCGAGATTTCCACCTGAAGCTCGTCTGCCAAAGTTGTGTCGCTCAGGCTCTCGGGGATAGGGGTGGGTTGGGGTGGCAGGGGTGGTGGAACTTTCGATTGCTGTGCGACTTGGGACCTCGCTGCCTCTGGAATGCGAGGTTGGCTGGGTTTGGGAGCGGAAGCGCCTGCGGTCGTGGACTCTGAGCCTGTATTTTCCCCCAAGGCTGACAGGAGGAGTTTCCGATCTATCGTGCTCCCGTACAGGTTAATTGCGCCGATCCAATGGTAGAGGCTTCGTCGAACGTCGGTGATCGCGGCTGGTAGAGTCTTGGGGTCCACGAGTTGGTACTTGCGATTGCCTAGAGCAGTGCGACATCGTTCGTATCGATAGTTGGCCTTTGCCTGCTGGAGTGCTTCCTGGATCGATGAGTCAGTTCAAATTCGCTGGAAGCTGATCCAGGGTTCATCTTACGTCCAGATCACCCACAACCTCGTGGGTCAACGGAGCCGATTGCAAGATGGTCTGAGCCAGGACATAGTCGAGATGCTTTTCTCCCAGCCATTCGCATCTCAGTCCTTCATCTTCGACGATAGAAAAACGACCACCGGAACTCGCCCTGGTCGGAGGTAGCCCAAGGTTGTCGGTTTCCATGACGAAGATAGTCCAAGCAGTATGTAGTTTGGTCTCGGCTGTGACACAATCTAGACTACACGATGTCGAAGTTCACCGAGAAATCTGTAGGCAAGAGAAGATCTTGGTGATGGACAAAGAGGAAGAACTTAAATGGACTTGCTTCCCGCCCTCTCTGAGGATTTGTTTGGTTTTAACTAGACTTCACGGGCTGAAGTGAAGTCACTGTGTTGGTCGTCTCCCAAGTGACCCTCAGGTTTCAAAACTAGGGCTGCTGCCTGGAGCGCGTTTAATGGTCTTGGAATCCGGATTCATTGGGCGATATCAGACATTGATTTCTGCAGGGGCTTTTTCCACCTTGATCCTGGTCACCGGTTAGCTATTTAGGACTGAGGAAGGGAAAGTTGAAGACACCTGATTGGTTGCACCTCCAGAAGCATGCTAGCCTGTGAGAAGGCTTACTGGGGTCGACTAAACTCCACCCTCTTTGTTGCTTCGTGTTCTTATGGCGGTCTCTTGTAAAAAGTTCTTCGCTGCTCTATAAGCACAGCAGGGCGTGAATGCTCAGTAGTAGTGGGAAGTCACTGCTTTGAAAAGGAAGTCCGGGATTCAGGACACCATACCAGACATTCCACCTGGATATATTCACTCTAGTCTCTTGAGTTTAACCCTTGGTCGTCTGGTGCTATTGATTTAAATTTTCTATCCCCATTTTCTGTGGCTATCCACATCTAGCTGCGCCTCTGAAGACAAAGTCGATTACTTGCGGGAGTCGAGTGGATGTGGGATGGACTTCTCCAAACCCTTGTTAAAGTGTGGATCTCGTCACTAGCCTTCTCGATATTGAGTCATTTTCTAGATCTTTCACAGAGTTGACGGTCATCTCCAGGTAGGGCATTCGGTATGGTTCGGAGCTTTAACCGATGTTATGCATTTCTCAACTTCACTCATGCTCGAAATATATCTAGTGTTGGAGTTGAAATGATATACCTATGCTGTTGGTTTTGATCGCCTCTTGCGCCAGGGGGTTCACCAGCTCCCCGAAGGGACGTTGAGACTGGTCTACTGTCTTTGACAGAAGCACTGTTTCGAGATGGTTCTGAGTGGTGCTATTGATGATTCCAGTATATGATATTGAGTCGTGGGCAGGCTGACAGAGACTAGGTGGCTTAAGCTTTTGACAAGTCTGTAATAAGATATGATTGCCAGCAAGCTGCCAAAGAGGGTATAGCAAACTAGCTACTGCTGTGGACATGCTCCGAACCTATGAGCCATCGTTGGCATACACCCAGCCGTTTTGATCTGCAAGATGCCAGTCAAAGATAATTGGACCGGTCCAAGACCTTTTTGGGGGGGGGTCTTCGTTTTTCGACCAAGAGTTCTACTGCCCCGGTCAAGGAAAGAAACTCCACAGTGAAAAGTACAAAAGGCGCCCACAGAATAGTCGATTAACAGCGAGGAAACTAGCAAAAGCAGAAGAGGCCAGCATCTGACGGGAGAAGAAGGTCGGTGTGGACTTCGAAGCAAGAATAGCCGAGCCAAGAAAGCATTGGCCCTCCGACAAACACACACTCACAATGGAAAACCAAAACAAAACTCCTTCCAGAACGTACCACTCAACATCATGTACCGGCACAATTTTAAAAACATATGCGAAACATGCAAAAAGACATGCCCGAAGGCGAGAGGCTGCTTCTTACTGGATTCGAACCAATGACCTCATCATCACCTTTGCACAGGCCCGGATGGGTGCTGTTACTAGTGATGCGCTCTACCCCTGAGCTAAAGAAGCGGGCAAGCTTGGTCCAGCTGCTGTGATGCTGCTGTTAGAACTTGTTGGGAGCAATTTCGAAACTATGTATTATCAATGACAAAAAGAAAAAAGGCAGGCGGGTTTGTCCGCTGGCCTCTAGCGCGTCAAGATCTGCTACTTACTCCATGGTTCCTCATTATGGCAACTCTACCGAATGAAAACAAACCCGAACCTTCTTCATGGCTTTCTTTTCGGAAGCCGACTCGTAACTCTTAAGGCGTTTACTTATGATCTTGAAAGCCTCGTGCTCCCTTTATTCTACCTCCTTCGCTAACGGCTAAACCTTATCATGCCTCATCTGGAATGACCGACTACTAAGGATTCACACTCGACTGTAACCAGGCTCTGAGATTCAAGCCGCGAGCGGACGGAAAGATGAACTTTAAGTCAACGAAAGAAGCTGATCGGTTCTTATTAATTAGGTCTTATCAATTAGGATAGAAACAAGTAGGAAACTGAAGCTACCATGAATAACACGCACTGACAAAGGGAACCCACTCTACACAGGTTGTTTGCCACCCAGCATCAAATTTCATCAAAATGTCTCTGTGGAACGAGTCTGCAACCCAGGTCGCCGCTTGCAATGCAGTCGAGTGTGTCGATCGGCGTTATCCTTCCGCGGAAATTTGGCCAAACACCCAGGATTGGGACATGCATGACAGTCTTTCAGGTCAGGCTTCACATGTACCGTGCGGTGCTTCTTCAGGTCCTTAGGATATCTGAAGGATTTTGCACAACTTGGCCAAGTACATTTGTGCTTCCGGGATTTGAACGCTGCATTCCCACTTCGGGATGGAATCGATGTCGAAGCCGTTGATGAGGGAGGACAGCGTGGAGGTGCTCCACTACCGACCTCAGGAAGGATTTCAAGGTAATCGTCCGGCAGATGCAAAGCTGATTGCAAAGATGTTTTATTTTGCGGCAAATTGAGTGAAAGATCCGACTCTTCCCTTCGCATGCTCATGGGCAGCAAGAAGTCTCGGTCATGAAGACTAAGATCTTGAGTCGGATATTGAAAGCCCATGAGTGACTGCTCTTCGAAATAAGCGTCCTGCGCTGTTCGAAGATCGGCCTGAATGGGATCCACATTTATCGGCGTTGCTTCCGTAGGTATAGTGCTGTTTGCGGTCGAAGCTGTCGAAAAGCAGGCTTCGCTATGCGTATGGAGACAAGTAACCGGCCTATCCGGGCTATGGGTTGAGGAACATTGAGAAGAGAACGGTCCGGAGTCTAAGGAGACTACTTTTGATGAATGCGGTCTGTCTTCTGTTAGAATACCCACCTTTCGAACGCTATGGTTTGCCGTTACGTACTCAGTGATCTCGTCATGAAAAGCATTCCAAAAGGTGTTGTCGAAAATCAGGCTTGCTGGTCGTGGATCGCTCTGATGGTGATAATCTGGGTTGGCTTCGAAGTCGGAGAAATCAACATGCCCTAAATCTCCACCACCTTCCTCGAAGCCGGGATTTAATAATGCGTGGTTTTGGTCCGTCAAACTGCTCTGGGATTGACCAATCGGATTTTGGTCTGGTCCCGCCGCCGCCGAAACGGCGAGACCTGAGGTAAATGACCACTCAAACGAGTAGTCGTAGTGTACTCAGAAGGTTCCGCAGCTGCCCGTACCTGAAAGGAAAGGAGCGAGTGCAGCCCTCTCAAGGGAGCACTGAGAACAAAGATAGTGGTGAGAAGAAAGGCTCCCGGGGATGGAGCCTCCATTTATGTCGGAGGCCATGGTACGAGGCGGGGAGACAAGCGGTGCAAAGACGCGCCGGGTGTAGGCAAGCTGGGCAATGAGGCCGCTGATCAGGGCCAATGAGATTGACAGATCACCCTTGCGGCCTGTTGGGATCCGCCTCACTTGTAGTGAGCCCTTCCACTGCCAGAGGGCCTCTCGAGCGAGTGCTCTGGTTGGCATTCTTGGAATACTAGTCTAGCGAATCAAAGGGACCCAAATTGAGGCCGCTCGTAGCGCGGCGGCGCAGCCAGACAGGGTCTCAGGTGGTTACCAGAGTCCGCGAGTCCGCGAGGCCGGGAGTCCGCGAGGCCGGGAGGCCGCTGATTACTTGATGCAGATACAGATGCAGGTCGGAATTTGCCCAGCTGCTGAAAGCGAGGCCGGTTCAGAATTTCGTCATCGTCAATAGTTGAAGGCTCGGCCCCCCGGCCATCAGCCAAATAGGTGAACGAGAGGCCTCTCAGCCTTGCTCCCACAATGCTGGGAATACGAGGCGAATCGGCTTCCCATTCGACAACAGCCGGGCTTAAACTCATTCCCCATTCCGAGAGGCCTTGGGAATCTTCATGAAGCGTGAAAAGTGCGGTCTTGAGCAAGTTTGAGGCCGTGATTCTCGGGAGGACTTGCGGCAATATGATGAAAGAGTCCGCGACCGTCAAAACTTCTGACCATCCATATCGGCAGCGGTGAGCTATCTGGTGGGAGAGGTCATGATGGATATAAAGAGGGTGTAATGTATCCATCCTAGAAGTCTTATTGCCAATTTCTCTTCACGAATTCCTTGTGATCAGACTGATATCTTTGGCCGATTCCTCTCAAGACTCTTCAGCGGTCTGCAACCTGCAGAGCATCCAGCGTGTTCCGAGAAGAATGCCGTCATCTCAGACCTCGTCAACATGTGTAGAGGTTGGAGATCTCAGTGGGCAAGTACACCCACCCTAATCATAAAAGGTCCTTCTCAATGGAAGTATCGAGGAAACCATAGTATTCGATCGTCAAAACCATCAAGCTGACAAAGTTTTTCCTAGTGATCGTTCTTCAGCCACCCCGGAGTCAGCCCAAGCACAACCCAGAGCCCAGAACGGCCAAACCAGCAGTTGCACTGTCCCCCGCGCCACATCGACTAGATCCCAGCTGTCTGAAGCCGCTGTCAATCGATATTTTGCGCCCACGAGCGAGCGTGTAGGAGAGCCCTGTTATGGGAGCGCACAGGAAAGTGTTGCTGCTCGTAGAGCTCGAGTCCAAAAGGCGATTGAAAAGCTTGACCATGATATGAAGAAACTTTGATGGGTACCGACCCTACACCGGCACTTTTTTGGTCGTCCTTTCCTCTTGCCACGACGCCATCTCCCGAACCTGTGCTCCAAATCCCATCTTCACCAAGGATTCTTCATCATCCACGAGCCACTCCTCTCCATTCTCCTTCCTTTCACCTAGCGTGGCATAGGCGTTGAGGATGATGTCCCCGTCCAGTCTATGCATGACCAAACCTCTGAAAAGTGCCACTGTGCCAATGTCTGGTGTGAAGTTCTTCGCGTCGATGAACACTGCGACTGTGACCCCTGCTTGGCGAGAGAAGATGCTCGGGTCATGGATTTTGATATGTCGTTTTGGTGGGAATGGTGAGTTTACTTTATGGATGATATTAGAAGAAATCCAAGTTATGATGGCGAGGACCGAGCAACTGTAGCTCCGCCGAGGGATAGACATGGAAGGCTTGAGAAGTGACAGTAGGGTATGCATCGGCGCAGAGGCAGATAGGGACTGAGACAATGTTGTGCCTGCAGGCATGGCTGCCGTCGTTGAAGGTGGATGAGATGGCAATTTCATGATCACCTGTTGGTCTATTTTGAGGATTAACGAGTCAACTTGTGTGATTTGGGCGTTGTTCTTGGGGACGCTCTCTCTGACATCTTTTGGAGACAGTGGCGGAATGGAAGCTTCATCCATCTTTGTCTGGGCAAATGTGACACTTTTCTTCTTTTTGTTTGTCGAAAACGACATGATTTGGCCAGCATGTCGTAGTGCCTCGCGGCGCTTCTCGACATGTGATTGGGAGGCAGCGATTGTGTCGAACCACTCGTCGTCTGAGTCATCGTTGGGTTCCGCATCACTCCCGTTGACGTTAGGATTCAAACCAAGGCCGGGCCGCTCTTCAATCTGGTTTCTCTTTGACGGGTTGTTACCGCCTTGATCCATGCTATTTGGACCTCCAAGACTGCCCGCGCTGTGCGTATCCGCCTTCCGCTTCCTAGCCCTCATGTTGACTTCGTTGCGGATGAAGCCTCCCTGGAGTTCGGGCTCTGAATCAGTGAGTTCGTCCGTCCCAATCCATTCGCAATGTTCCAGTCCCAGGAAGACTATCGTGCCGTGGCCATTCAACCGAGGGGCCCTCCTCAATTGAAATTCCTTCACCTCGATCAGGTCCCCTGGTTGTAATCCCAAGAGCTCTTGCGTATGTAATTGTCTTGCGAGGACCGCTTGGATCTGGAGCTGTCCGTCCGAGACGGCGAGGCGTAGACAGCGAGGTGAGGGGGCTTCAGCGTCTACCAGGGGAACAATTTCAACTTGGGATGTGCGATTCAAGTTGTATTGATCACTATAAGCTCGATGGGGCGGGGTGTTTCTGCGATGACCAGCCTCAAGCTGTGGTTGCGCTTGGCCAAATACGTGCTCGACTCGAAGGTATAGCGTTGGCGGGTGGACGCAGGTGCGAAGAAGTTCGGCGAGGCATGGTTTTAGTTGGTTCACTGGGGTATTGGCAGAATCGTGCATTCTCCAGTCCCGTCATTGTGAGGAATGGGGCTCATATAGAAGTCACATGTAGCGTTATTGAGGCATACTATCAATACTGGAACTTCATTGGAACGTGAAGGAAGATTGAGAGATGGGGGTAACCTTAGGAAACGCGTCGCGTCGTGTGAAAGACGCGCACGGAACGCGGCAAGTGGCCTACTACGCTACTAGTACTAGTACTGCATTAAGGCAGCTTGGCAGCACGTGATCAGAAGCTGGTGAGGCTGCATAAGATAATCATCTTCTCTGTTACATCCTACATACGTATGTAACATATGCTCCGCCAATTGACTCTATCGGAGTCGCCCAGCCTAACAGCGTGCTCTTCATACTTCGGGCTAGAAGAAAAACCCTCTTTGATATATTGCAATCTGCAACCCCGAAGAAAAGGACCTCCCTCTGTTTCAATCTCCGCCCTTCGTCGTTATCACAACTTCCTGTTCCTGCTTAGACACGCCAATCTGCCGCTTGAGCAACTCGATCCCAACCTCAACCTCGCCCTGCGTGATAAGTTTCAAATCAGGCACATCCGAATGCTTGGTGCCATCAAATAACTTGTCTACCTCTTCGAGGGTCAGACCCCTTGTCTCGACCCAATACCACAGCACGCCGATGAGCATCAGAATATCGGCGCTCGCGTTGATGATGTAAGTCTTCCAGCCGATCGCATCTAGAGAAAACGGGAAGACCATGGTCACGAACAGCCCCGATAGCTTGGTTGTGAGTGTGTACAAGCCCATGCCGGTCCCTCGAATTTCGTACGAGAGCACTTCGGGAGTATAGAGGACGGTGAGAGGGGTTATTCCGTAACCGTAAGCGGCGTTGTACAGGAATATCATGGCAATGGTGCCATAGATCCCTGACTTTTCTGTCGATGTGCCGTAGACGGCGGTTAAGCCTGCCAGGAGGTAGAAGGTGACGATCTGGCCGGCAAGACTGAGTGCGCATAGCGTCTTCCTTCCTATCGAATCTGCGAACCACGCTCCCAGCAGGGACACGACCAGCGTCCAGGATGTCAAGATGATGTTGATTTCGAGCTGGGTTGTCGGGTCGCTAATGCCAGCTTGCGACAACATGTCACCAAAATAAAACGTGATGATGTTGGTTCCAGGCATCATGACGATGATGGAGAATGTGGCTGCGATGATCAGCCGTTTCCGATTCCCCTTGTCGGACCAGGACTGCACGAAGGAAAGCTGTCTGCTCTTCTCCCACGCGATCGTGTCGCTGATCTCGCGGTATTGCAAGAGCACGATTGGGTCGTCCTTGTCGCCGTGGGCGTTGACTGCTGCCAGGACCTCGATGGCTTCCTCATGGCGGTCTTGGTCAATTAACCAACGAGGCGACTCTGGGAGGAATAACAGCACGATGACACAGAGGATGCTGGGGACTATCTGGATGAGGCTAGGTGTCCGCCACGCCCAGGTCGAGGTGTAGTGTTGGGTCTGTGATCTGATATCAGCGTCATCACAGCAAGAACCATCACCATGGACGAATATCTCACCGAGTAGCACACTCCCGAAGCAAGCAACGTCCCGACTCCCCAACATGAATAGTACAGGCCGAGTGCCACCGGTCGATGTTTCAGCGGCGCAGTCTCGGCAACATATGTTGGACAGGACGTCTGGGCAAACCCCAAGCCAAAGCCTGACAGTCGGTGTCTCAGCAACTCTGCACCCATACACACGGAGGTCAAGAAAATACCAACCAACTATGAATCGAGACGCAATGAACATGCCGATATTCTGAGCCGAGGCCTGCAAGATAGCGCCCACCAGCGTCAACCCGGCAGACAAGTAGATCGTCTTCTTTCGCCCCATCCAATCGACAACGAATCCAGCGATCGGAGCAGAGCATGATCCTCCGACATACGAGATGGCTGTGTTGAGCGATTTGGTCGGGGTGGTCAATGTGAAATAGTCGGTGTAGGTAGGCATCACATTCAGGCTTCCCATGAGCGAACTGTCAAAGCCCAGCAGCACCGAGTCTACCACCGAGACGCCGATGATTGCGGCGAGCAGGAGGTTCTGCGATTGTGGGACGAAGCGAGACAAATGTCTCCTGGGATGCTGTGGGTTCGCCATCTCGAAGATTGATACTAGCAGTGGTCACCTTGTATAGCTGGAATGGAGAGCGAGCAGCCCAGACGTCGACGGGGTGTTGGACTGATAAATACATCCCCCCATTTTGTGAAAACGAGATAAGATGTTGACCCCTCTTCTCAAGACCGTACGCTGATTACCGAGCGTCAAGGGTGTGGCCATATCGGTGGCATATCCTGATCTTTTCTTTCCTAGCTCGTTTCCGAGGCCTTGGTGGCGAGGAAGACTACCTCATATCTTGTCTAGTTGAGATAAGTTGGGCCCCGATGTTCCCCTCATTGCCATTTCTTATCAGAGAGCCTCTGATCTCCGCTTTGACAGCTGATCAGTTGTGGTCACAAGTGGGGGATTGGTTAGTCTTGGAATCCTGAAGGGGTCGGAGAAAGATCCATGTCCATGTTAATATGGGGAATGGTCAATAAGTGGTGTAACCTGAGACGTACGCTAGGCGATTCTCAGTTCTTGCAATTCGTAATATACAAGGAGCTAAGAGGCTCGGTTCGTGATGACGCGGGACCGGACTCTTGGTCTCGAAGACGTGAAGATGCGAGGCTCGATGGGGTCAAGTGACATACGTCCTCAAGGTATATACAAGCAGAATATCAATGAGGGTCGAGGAGACTCGGAATTACAATCGCTCTAAATAGATGGGGATTTTATATATCCTCACCGAAGCATACATATTACTGGTAGGCTTGAGTCAAAGTATATACATATATATGTACGTGATCATGAAGCTTTGACAGGCTTAATGACTATACTGTCAACCGATACAGCCCCTTCCACGACCACCAATCCAACTCCACCACCACGATACTCGTCATCTACTGCCTCAAGCAAAACCTCTCCGAACTGCGCCTTGATCCGTCCCCCCTCAATCTCAATACTCACCGCATAATCGACATCGGTCTTCCACCCGAAAGGTTCACTAGTCACGAGCTCAATCCTTTGCTTGTCCCGTGCTTTCACGATGGCAACCCTCGAATGTTGACCGCCTTCCAGAGACATCACGGCATACCACCTGTTCAGACCCTGGACATGAATCGCAAGGCCTGCACGCCCCTTCTTCAGGTTCATATTTGACGCCACCGCCCGATATTGGGCCCAGTCGCGCGTCCCGGTGCTGACCATTCCTTCGCGGACGTCTTGCGCAATAAAAAGGGAGGGCGAGAATTCGGCGGCAGAAGGGTGGAACGTCGTCGCGCTGTTGACCCAGCTTCTGTGCCAGAAATCCCCCGGTCCCGAACTCGGACGCCTGAGTGTCATTTGTGGGGTGCCGGTGCATTTGACGTGGTCGAGCCAAATTGTGCCTGTCAGCGAGGACGCGGATTGGAGGGAGATACCGATTTGCTGAATAGGTTGGTTCGATAGCTCCTCCGGAACGACGTATTCGATGATTTGGCTGTGGCCGGGGTTCAGGATGCTCGCCGGACTATCGAATGTGGCAAGTGAGTCGGATGGATCGTAGGCTTTCAGCTGGATCGTCGTGGTCGCGGGTGCTGTGTTGGAGGCGTCGGCTCGGAGGAGTGCTGTGATGGTCTGCCCTGGATAGACCAGCGGGGAGGCCATGAGCTCATAGGCTCGGTTCACGAGCAAAACGTCCGATGGAGTAAACGTCTGCGTCAGAACTTGGACAGTCTGCAAGTTCTCCAAACTGTCAAGCCTGATCGCGAGTCCAGGACCATTCTTCAGGTCAGGGCATTGTTCGATCCTGGCCGTGTCTCCTGCCACCCGGAACCCTTGGACACTCCCAGGCAGCGTGAAATGCCACTGTGCACCTCCTTTCGGCCTGTCCAACTCTTCTTCACCAGCAAGCTTTCTACCCAAGTCCGCGATATCATAAGCAATCCTGGCAGCATCGTTGATACTATACCCGCCGTCCGCGCTGGATATAATGGCACGATCCGCCAGGGGACCGCGCCAATCGGGGCCGCCTTCAAATCCTCCCAGACCGTGCATGATTGCGAGCAAGCATCCGACATTCCCAGAGTTGCAGTCCGTATCCCAACCTGATGTGTTGATGACATGCATGGCCTCATGAAAGCTGTGGCCCCCATACAGAAGAGACATAACCATGATCCCGTGGTTTGGGACCACATGGCAGACACCCCCATACTTGTCGTAGCCATAGTTGTCTTCTATCCTTTGCCTGGTTGTCTTCCAGTCATGATCGACACCAGCCCACGATCGGATGTCCGTTATCAATTTTGCGATTGTGCTGTCAGAGGGGATGAAAGAAAGGCCAATATCGAGTAAGTGATCCACGTCTTTGGACACGAACGCCTCCGCCTCCATCGCCGCCCACAGCACAGCTGCATGGACCGCCTCTCCGTCATGGCTTACCTTTGCGGCGATACCGGCGAGTTTCGCCGCCAGCACTGGCTTCCCGGGAGCCACGAGCGCCCATCCATCAATGAAGATCTGGGCACCAATCTGCTCTGCCAGCGTCCGGCCGTTAATATGCTGACTCCCAGTCAGGGGTGGTATCAGGCCTCTCTTCAGATTCTGGAACGCCGTATGTTCTGTACTAATGCCGTTCCCTCCCCACCAGAAGACCGCCTTTCCCTCGACAACTTGATTCAGCCACGTGTCGCCTACATTGGCGGATACCAGAGTTGTGGGATCGTGTTCGGCCAGCGCACGAATGAAGATGAAAGTTCCAGAGACGTCGTCGTCGATGACTACAAGCGGCTGGCCTAGCTTCTCGTGGACGTAGTGATGGATCGGGCCCAGAGTGCTGAGGATCTTCTCGTGGGACCACATTTCGAACGGACGGCCGAGGTAGACACCGATGAGCTTACCGAGGACACCGGCGTAGACACGCTCAAGGTATTCGGGAGTGGTCTCCATCACGGCTTGGAATGGTAGATGACTGTATTACTTACTAATACTTGGGGTGCTGGGGCTCTTAATACAGGCTTGAAAGGATGGTACGCGTGTTTCGGACTTCGTGCTAAAAACCTCCTCAATCGCCCATCTCCGGCCATCTCCCCACTTCTGGAGTCCTGAATGACAGGGACTGTGAGAGGCCAGTTGGGTTCCAGAGCATCAACTAGATCGGGACACTGGCCATCAGGAAGGGGGCCGTTATGAGATAATCACGCTGTTGAAATAGAACCTAGTCGAATGAGGTTGAAGCTGAACCTTCCCCGATATATCACTCATGAGGTGGCCAATGAGGGTTGTTTGCTCCGCAGTATTGCCAAGACCAAACTGCGGTGAAGCACAAAGCGTTGACCGCAATAACGCGGTCAAAAATGTAGAGGCGCGATTTCCAACATTTGGTGAGTACTGGGTATTGAGAGAAGCCATCCACCATGTCCATCTTTGGCCAACCTCCCTCTAGCCAGGGCCAGGCCTCTTCGACAAGCCCATTTCCTACCCTGAATCTCAATCTCAACACAAATCCGAACACCGATCCGCTGGCAAAACGAAAGTCCATTTTCGACGCTTCTACCTCTCACAACCAACAACAAACCACAGCGCCCAGCATGTTCGCAGGCCTCAATACAACGGCCAATACAACAGCTGCTGCCCCCAGCTCTCTCTTCAATCTGGGCGCTCCGCCCAAATCATCCACACCTAGCTTCTCCTTCGGAACTTCGACAGCCGCTTCAGTCCCTGCGGCAACCAGTCTCTTCGCTGCGCCAACTCCTGCCTCGCAACAGCCCGCAGCGACAACATCCCTGTTTGGGGCCCCAACCGCACAGCAACCTGCGGCGACGACCTCGGCCTTTGGCAACACGCTCTCTGCAAGCACAGCCCCTCCAATGGGATTACAGCAACCGGATGCTCCGACGCAAAGAGATGCCGCCTATTTCAGCAGCCTACTTGAGAGACAAAAGAAGAAGCCGAAATTGAAGACGGAGAATGGACGTTTGGGTCAACTTCCAGGCCTCAACATGGACCTGGGAGACTTGGCGAGACGGGCGCAAGAGATCAGGCAGCGGGATCCGAAACAGCCAGAGGCGCTCACAGATAGCCGAGCACACTACCTGTTAGCAGGCTCTGGGGTTGCACCTGGACAGGCATACAAGGACTTCCAAGCTCTAGGAGGCAATGACGCAGCACCCATATCGAAAAATGCGGCGCAGAGTTTCGCCGATGAGTCAACCGCATACCTGAGAGATGTGCGCACCAAAGGCCGCGACGCAATGCTACGAGAAGGTATGGATCGTGTCTACCGGGAGGTGGACAGTTTCATTGAAGAGAGCTTGGGGATCGACTTCGAAGAGCAGAAAGTCAGAATCATGGAGCACTTTGGCCTGGCTACGCCTGACGATGCCCAAGGTGGAGATGACGCTGGAAGACCGACCGCAGGCGGGTTTGGCAAAACTTCCCGGCGAGCCAAAGAAGGCTTGTCAGACTCGTCTCGACCAGCTAGAAGTGTGTTTGGTCGCTCGGCTATCGACAAGTCCTTGATTGGCACTCCCGGTTCAGGTGCTGGCAGTGCATCCTTCTTTAAGGGTGAAGGCGCAACACCGGGATCTTCGGCACTCCCAAGAGGGCAGAGCCTTCGCGATCTCCGCGACAAGGAAAAGTCGTTCATTCAAAAGGTGGAAGAGCTCAATCGAGCCAGGTTGCAAGACGCGAGCTTTCCTGTCCTGCAACATTTTGCCGAGGCTGAAGCAAGCAACGTCGGTGACAGCCCGCAACAGCTTGCCGATGCGTATCAGGCTCTCCGGTGCATCACTAAGGAAAGCGTGTCTCCTCTCCGTGAGAGACAGTATGCCGCATCATATTTGGAGGAATCGTCAAACGAGGCTGCTTCCTTGAACCTCAAAAAACAGATTCTGGATGGCTCTCGGACGTACTTGGAAAATGCGTTTTGGCGTGATCTGAAATCATTGATTTTGAAAAATGCGAGAGAAGCAGCTCTGGGGGGACAGCCCAGCGTCATCAACATTGTGCGTGCGTATATCCGACTCCGGGCTGCGCGGCGAGATTTGGCACCTGATGGAGCGGAGCTACAGCAACTTGACGGCGCAACCGGCGACTACTGTTGGGTCTTGATCTTTTACCTACTTCGATGCGGCTTTGTCAAAGAGGCGGCCGAGTATGCCAGCAACGATCCTGCCTTCCAGTCGACAGACCGCAAGTTTGTCTCATACATGACGGCGTACGCCAACAGTCCGGACCGGCGCCTGAATCGGAAACTCCAGGAAATGATCGACAACGAATATCAAGCCCGGACCAAGGTGGCCCAAAAGAACACGGTGGACCCTTACCGGATTGCATGCTACAAGGTGCTGGGCAGATGCGATCTGAGCTCTCGAAATCTGGACGCAATCGGCCAGGGGGTGGAGGACTGGCTGTGGCTGCAGTTCACCCTTGCGCGCGAGACGGACAGGTTGGAAGAAATCTCTGGAGAGATATTCGGCCTGGAACAGCTCTGTGAGACCATATCGGAGATTGGCCAAAAGCACTTCCAGAAGAGCCAGGTGGAGGGCTCGGGTGCGTACGGCACGTTCTTTCTGATGCAGGTCCTGGCCGGCATGTTTGAACAGGCTGTCGAATATCTGCACAACTTCAACCCCGTCAGCGCGGTCCATTTCGGCATTGCGCTGTCGTACTACGGCCTGTTGAGGGTGGCCGATTTCACGGTCGCCGGCAATGAGCTTTGTAAGTTGGATGGAGACGTCCCCTGGGGACTCTGCTAACGGTTCTACAGTGACCTACACTACTACACAGCTCCCGATGATCAACTTCGTCCCGCTTGTCGCCTATTACACCGCCACGTTCAGGACGGCACTCCCGGTGGCGGCCGTCGACTACCTTTCCATGATCTGCCTCAATTCGGATCTCAAGCCGACCAGTCTGGGACTGGTCCACACAAACGCATGCCACGAGTGCCTGCGAGAACTGTGCCTCGAGACGCGCGAGTTTGCGAAATTGCTAGGTGACATTCGAAGTGATGGGACGCGGATACCAGGGGCGATCGAGATCCGTGCGCGACTGATCAATCTTGACAGCCGAGAGGACTTCTTGAAGTCTATCACCGCCCAGTCCGCGGCCGCGGCCGATCAACGAGGACAGGTTGCCGACGCGGTGCTCCTGTACCATCTGTGCGAGGACTATGACAACGTGGTCAGTGTGCTCAACCGAGCGTTGGCGGATGCGACCACGTTGGACCTGGGAGAAACGCCGATGCAGCTGCAGCCTCTGAAGCCGCGACGGGCAGAGGACCAGAGCGAATCTGCAGGCACGCAGAGCGGCGGCCCGCAGTCCTCTCTGTCGCTGACGCAGTCGACATCGTCTCCGGTTGAACTGGCGCGGAACATGATCTCGCTGTACAATGACCATGCGGCGTACTACAACAAGATCTCCCAGATGAACCGAGACATCTGCGGGTCTCTGCTCCGGCTGCTGTCGGTGCGATCCCACCTGCAGGCCAACCCACCCCGATTCACGAGCGCACTGGAAGAGCTCAATGACCTGGGGATCCTTCCACTCCGCGCCAACGGGTCTATTTCCACGATCCGGGCCGCTGCATCAGCGTTTGGCGCCCTGCCCCAGATTCTCGCTCGCTGCGCCGGGGTCAGTGTGGTGTGGGCGGTGCGGGCCATTGGGGGGGAACGCGACAACATTATGCGCAGTGGACGGTGGGAGGCAGGCTACGGGGGAGATCCCGACGGAATGAAAGATCAACTGAGTGAGATGGCCAAGGATCTGATGGTATTCGCCGGGTTGGTGAAATACAAATTGCCTGGGCGGGTCTACGATATGTTGACGCGCGCTGGCGGCGACGTCGGCGGGTTTTAGGAATGGCCGGCGTCGCGGAAGCCATTACAGAGTAGATGAACACGATGAACGCTGGAGGTTGGCCAAAGAAAACACGAGGCTAAAGAAGCCCGATGTCGGTGGCAAAGACGATCGATGTGGTCTCCACTGGTGTGGACGCCGGACTGCATTTTGACAGGTCGTAGCCTGCTCTTGCAGAGAGGCCAGAGGGTGGGATTGCAGTGTGTGGACACGGCCACCACGGGCTACCGATCGATGACACCTGGACTAATTGCTGGATAATGTATGCAGCCTGTGGCTGTTGTGATGAACCCCCGTGACGGCGAGTTTGTGAGCAGTCTGTACTCCGCACCTACTCCGTACCTGCCTATGGGACGAAGTGCTGCGGCTGATGTCCCAAGTAAGTACTGTTAGGCTGCCAACCTCGCTTGGGGCTCCGTGAGCTCCATACTGGGTACCTACCCAGGATGCAAATACTTGGGGAACTTGGCCAGTAGGCTCCGTCTCGTGGGCTGTCTCCGCCCTCGGGCCCTCCCGGCTTCGGCCTTTGGCTTGGCTGTGGTGGCTCTGCTCCAGACGGCGTCACGGTGGGCACGGGTGGACTCCAGGGGACTCGAGGGACTCTAGGGACTCTAGGGACTCTAGGGACTCTAGGGGACTCACGTGGGGACTCCAGGCGGTCAGGTGCCCCTTCGAGCCGTGCCCGGTTCGGCGACAGGTGACTTTTAGTCAGTGATTGCCCGCACCGTGACGACCGTCGCCCCCACGATAGGCTGGATAGGCTGGATAGGCGGGATAGGCTGGACAGTGGACGCAGTGGACAGGCTACCACGGGAAGCGCGAGAGCGGAGGCTTGGGCAACAATCTAATCAATCTCATCACCTGGTGAGCGGCGTAGGCCTGAACAGGCATCGAGCGCAGGCTGAAGAGCCCCCCTCGGCCTGTGAGGTCTTGGAGCTGGCTGTCGCTGGCGCAGTTTGTGACGCATCCAGGTCGTGCCAGGCCACACGAGTGTCCACTCAACCACCCACTCTCTCCCAGTCTCTCACACTACTACTCCGTACGCAGTGCCTCGTCCAGACGCCTCAACTCTCTCAATTCCACCTGCGCTACCGAGTGGTTGTTGGCTGCCTCAGGTCATGCTATGCTTCCAGGATCGGCCCAGCCTGCATCCCACACCAATACCTCGTCCTCCGAGATTGAGCTCGCCCCCCTTCCAGTTGTTTCACAATCCTCTTCAACTCCCCACGCCGCACAGCAAGATGCGGCTGCGCATTCCGACTCGGACCCCCCTCTCTCTACGGGCGACTCCTTGCGTGAATCCAGACACGGTCACAGACACAGTCACCGACACCGACCTAGACACCGCCCACCTCCTCCCTCGCCGCCGATAGCATCTCCTCTACCACTGCCGACGCCAGCTGGGCGAGCCTCCCGTGTCTGGTCCGCCATCATGTCCCGCAATCCGCTCCTCATCCGCTCCTCTCCCGCCCTGGGGACTGGCTCCTATGGTGCCGTCCCGCTCCTCCGCGACAGATCGGCCTCCGAGTCGAGTTCGGACGAGGACCATCGAACCACGAGTAAGAGCCGCGGGAAGAGGGTCAAGCAAGCCCGGTCTGCACACGACATGCCAGACAACCGTGACCGGTTTGCAAACACCGTCCGGCTGAACCGTAGTACGGAATGGCTACGCCGGAGATCCTCCTCGGTGACCAGCGACATTGGCATGGGCGCCGACTCCAAGACTTCCTTCGCCGTAAATCCAGCCATCGCCGAGCTCAAGACAGAATCCTCCAACGCAAGCACTCGCACCGGAAGCGGCTCGGGCAATGAACAAGAGTATACCCCTTCCGTCGACGATCCGCCCGACAATTCCCCCTATCCCGAGGTCCGGGCGTCGGTGCCAGCGACCGACAATACCTCCCTGTCCATAAACACCCCCCGAATGTGGACGCTCTCCCTGCTTTTCGCCATTGGGGGCTCTGCCACGAACCTGTTCTTCTCATTGAGATACCCCAGCGTTGCCATCACACCGGTCATCGCCCTCGTCCTTGTCCACCCTCTGGGGAAGCTGTGGGACCTGGCACTGAAGAGAAGTTACGATCAAGAGCTCTCGTTCATCGACGGCTCCCGTCAGAAGGCCGAGTCCGGTCATTCCCACGCGACGTTACAACAGAGGCTCCGATTGTGGCTGGCCCAAGGCCGGTGGAATGAGAAGGAACATGCCTGTGTGTATATCAGCAGCAACGTGTCATTCGGTTTTGCTTTTGCAACGGATGTCATTGTCGAGCAGCATAAATTCTACAAACAGGACGTCACCATTGTCTACCAGCTCCTCCTCACGATTTCAACTCAAATTCTGGGCTACGCTTTTGCGGGCCTCACGAGACGATACCTAGTTCGACCCGCGGCCATGATCTGGCCCGGCACGCTGATGTCGACGGCCATGTTTTCTACCATGCATAAAGACGAAAACAAGCCCGCGAACGGATGGTCCATCTCACGCTACCGATTTTTCATCTATGTCTGGGTGGCCGCATTCGTCTGGTATTTCTTGCCTGGACTCCTGTTTCCGGCCCTGAGTTACTTCAATGTCGTCACCTGGTTTGCGCCCAAGAACGTCGTGGTTGCGAATCTGTTTGGTGTTGCCTCGGGGCTGGGGCTGTTCCCCATGACCTTTGACTGGGCGCAAATCGCCTACATCGGGTCGCCATTGCTGACTCCTTGGTGGGCCGCGGCCAATGTCGTCGGCGGGCTCGTCATGGTCATGTGGATCGTCGCACCCATTCTCTATTACAAAAACGTCCTGTTCTCGGCATTCCTTCCGATTCTCTCCTCGGCTGTCTTCGACAACGAGGGCAAACAATATGACGTTAGCAAAATCTTAACCCCCGATTTCCTATTCGACAAAGAAGCATATAACAACTACTCCAAAGTCTATCTACCTATAACCTATGTTCTTTCATATGGTGTGCAATTCGCCGCCCTTTCAGCGCTGCTCACCCACACGACGTGTTGGCATGGTCGAGATATATGGCGACAGTCCAAACAAGCCTTCAGCGAGAGACACGAGAAGGGATCTGGAGGATACGAGCCGGTCTCGGGCTCTGAGGACAGCCTTAGTCTCCGCAGAGTGGACAGTTCGACGATCCGTGCCGGAGGGGAGGACGTCCACAACCGCCTGATGCGACGCTACCAAGATGTGCCCATGATATGGTATCTGGCGACCTTTGTAACGATGCTGGCCGTCGGTATCTTCGTCGTCGAATACTATCCGGTCCATCTGCCATGGTATGGCCTTTTGATGGCACTTGGAATCACGACGGTCCTTTTCATTCCCGTGGGCATCGTCATGGCCATCACCAACCAACACAGCAGTCTTTACCTGATCTGCCAGCTCATTTGCGGAGTGGTCTTTCCCGGTCGACCGGTGGCGAACATGGTGTTTGTCACCTACTGCTACATCAGCTCCGCCCAAGGCATCAAATTCTCCTCGGACATGAAGCTGGGCCATTACATGAAAATCCCTCCCAGATTACTTTTCAAGGTACAAATGGTGGCGACCCTCGTGTCTAGCATGGTCCAAATCGGCGTCCTCAATTGGATGTTCGTCAACATCCCGGGCATCTGCACTCCGGAGGCGATCAACGGGTTCAACTGTCCGATTGCACGGGTCCATTTCAACGGCAGCATTCTTTGGGGAGTGGTGGGCCCGCAGCGATTTTTCGGCCCCGGAGCGCTGTACCGACCGTTGGTCTGGGCCTTCCTCGTTGGATTCATCGCGCCCATTCTCGTCTGGTGGATGGGCCGCGGCAAGAAGAAGTCGATCTGGAGAAAAGTCAACCTCCCGGTCCTCTTCGGCAGTTTGAGCTGGATCCCGCCCGCCACGGGCCTCAACTTTTCCATCTGGGGAGTGGTGTGTTTCGCCTTCAACGGGTTCCTGAGACGCAGAGCGTCCGCCTGGTGGGGCAAGTACACCATGACCATGTCGGCGGCATTGGATTCGGGCCTGGCGTTCGCGCTCGTCGTTGTATTCTTCGGTTTCGTGTACCCTGGCGTCATGGACAACTTCAAGTGGTGGGGCACCGAGATCTACAAGCAAGGATGCGACTGGCAGGCCTGTCCATGGATCAAACTCGAACCGGGCGACAAATTTGGTCAGTAATGACTGAAATGAACAGTAGTCAACAGAGTTACGGATTTGTGTATATATGTTAGGACCGTCGTAAGCGGCAAACCAAGACTAGAAGTACGATTTATGAATAGAATATCGTCCGGAGCACTTGGTGACTCCTTGGTTATATTTTTCTTTTCGGAATGTGTGAGTGAATGTGAGACGATGTTCGACCTCGAATACTTCATCGAAGTGCTCCATCGTAGTTACTCGATGGGCACGTGAGGCGCGAGGCTCGCGAGGCTGGACTAGACAGCTTCTGCGTCAAAGTCAACCGGGGGGATGGATATATTACATTGGACCAGGATGACGGGGAAGTACGGCCCAACCACGATATCCTTCGCGGGGTCGTCAAGCCAGCCGGTCAGATCCGAAACACCGGCCCAGAGGGTCATGATAGCCTTAAGCCACTCATCACAGTCTTTCCAAACATTGAGCGATCTTCCACAAAGTGAATCAGAACCACTTCCAAGTCGGCCTACTCAAGGCCTCCCTTTCAGCCTTGAACGGTCGGTCAGATTCTCGAAAGTCCCTCTCCTTCCTCCACCGCATTTTGGGCCTAGGCCTACTTTCTTGGTCAATCACTGAGAAACATACATACATCCGCCCTCCCACGGAATCAAGCTAGATATCGACCGATGATTTCGGCCGATGATTTCGGCCGATGATATCATTCGTCTCCTTTCACCCAAAACAAACAAGGGACAGGAGGCTCAATTGAACTGGATGAACAAGCAGGTCACCGCCCTGATCACGGCGTATGCGCACGGACCAATCCTTTAGAGAGTGAGGCTGGCGTGAGGCTGGCGTGGGCTGTGCTAAATATATTCGTCGCACGGACAGTCGTCGTCCTCGTTCTTCCAAACTTTCGATCCCAAAGAAGGTTGTTAGAGGAGACACCGAGAGGGATCAATATGGTCCATGCACCCACTGTTGGAACCACCAGAGTCCTCGGCACTCGACCTCCCTAAAGCGGCTTGCGTTGCGAGAGTGCGCGAGGACCTTCCGTTGTTGGCTGCGGCCTCCTGCGACGGTTCGACGAGATTGATGGGATCTGCTGCGAAACATAGGCGGCTGAAGCCGTGCACTAGGTGACGAGCTACCCTTTTCTTGCATGGAAGTCTGATGCGTAATTATAGGGCGGGTGAGTCTGTACTTAGGATCTAGCCAAAACTAATAGACTGGACGCAGGTACCCTGAGGAATCGCCACGACGCTTCGGAATGTTACACAGGAAGATTTAGGTCAGGCCGTGTGACCTTCGGCGGAAACGTATAAGTAATGAAGTGGAGGAGTGCACTGTACTGATTCCAGTCCGAGGAGCTTCGTAAAGTGATACAGGCAAAGTGGACTATATCTATCATGACCTCTCAGGCCCCCCAGAAAGAACCGGGGCTGAACGTCCTCGTTGTTGGGGCTGGCCCGGCTGGTGTCGCATCTGCCATCGCGCTGAGAAGGCAGGGCCATCAAGTTCAGGTAAAGGCTGGCCAAACTCCCCTGGCGTTTTTCGGCCTCCATTGATGCAGGATAGGTTTTCGAGGGGCGCGATGAGCCCGCTCAAACGAGTGAGGGATTCAACCTTCCACCCAACGGCAGCGCCATGCTTGAGAGTCTCGGGCTGTCCGTCGAAGACGTCCGCGGCACGAACACTACACACGTGAGTTTTTTATTTTCCTCTCTTCAAGGTGAGAACCGGCTTCTGATCGCAGTAGGTGAGCTGTGCCGAATTCAAAGATGGTGTCCTATCTCGATCGAGCGTCTGCGGGAGGCAGAGCAACAAGGTGTGGAGATCGGAATGGTTGACCGTACGGAGATCCCCCCTCGAAGAAGCTCTGAGAAAGGCTGCGTTGGATCCTGAACGGGAAGGACCGGTCCCGACGATCAGGTATGGCTGCAACATGACCTTGATCGATGCCCAATCTGGCAAGATATTCTTCGACGATGACTCCGTGGCCCAAGGAGATGTCATCGTGGGCGCCGACGGGGCCAATCCCCAGTGCAGACGAGCCATCTTTGGCGACGATCCAACCCCATTCGACACAGGCAAGGTGCTCCCTACCTGGGTCAAGGGGAGAGTGGTGCTTCTGGGAGACGCCGCACATCCCATTCCCCCATGCCAGGGTCAAGGATGGGCGATGACCCTTGAAGATGCCGTTGCGCTTGGGGTGGTGCTGGAGAAGAGGACGGCCCAATCCGAGATCGGCGAGCGTCTGCGACTCTTCCAGAAGATCAGGTATGGTCGAGCGACCAATGTACAGAGGACGACGCGTGATCACGGCCAGAATAATGTCGAGAACGACTTCGAATCTGGCTGTATGATGTGTCCCCTCGGCGGGAAGACGGACACGGCGACGGCCTTCCACGTTGGAAAACACACCGATGAGAACTTGAACCACAACGAACATGACAACGCGATGCAACATTTGCGAGAGTGGAAATGGTCGAGGCACCAACAAAAGCCCAGCATGGTGATGACGGGCTTCGGTCCGATCCCCCTCGACAACCTCTGGACATTCAAACGGCGGCGGACTGGGGGACGACGATCGCATCCAGACTCGCGGCCGACAGTCACCACCTCGGTGGTCAGATTCTCGACGTCGCGGACCATTTTGGAAAACCTGATCCCCGTGGGCCGGACAGATTGGAGATTCCACCAGGCCAGCACGGTCGCCGAGGCATCTCTGGTGCACACCAGTATCACATGCTCCGAGGGGACATCCTTGGTCAACTCGATGGATGTATACCTGCACGGATTTCAGCCCATGTCCCCCACCCCCACCCCGGCCAAGTCCCAGCCACACGTGGCCGTCCGGTTTGACGACGACTCGGGTCCTCTCGTTTCCGGCATCGTCGTGGCCGACGACGACGACGACGAGGGCTACCGCCAGCTGCTGGGCCCGTTGACGGTCAAATCCACACTCTTGACCCAGAAACAGAAGGACGCCTTCTCGCTCGAGGCTTCCGTGCACGGTCAATGCTGGACCCGGTTTGAGATGGATGGCCTTGCTCCCGTCGTCTCTGCGGCTCGGCACGACATGGGAAACCGATTCGAACATTTTTTCTGCAACATGGTTCCCGAGCACGGCCATCCGGTCCGGACGAGGCTGTGGGAGGCCGAAACCGCCGCCGTTTCTATGTTTGAGATGGTATTGCCGGTTCGGGACCCGGCGCGGCAGGTCTTCGCCCGCCTGGCGGAGATGCCTGTGGATCGTGTTCTGGAGGCGTATCTCGTTGTCCAGGAGCCCGTTGATGGCGCTTGTTAAGTATGTAGAGGCGAACCAACACTCCGTTTTGAAGGCTTGGTTTAGCGTTCGGTTTCGGGGCGGGTAAGCCATCGCCGCGCCTTCTTCAGACCATGGGATCTGGAAGGGGATGTGGGGGAAGCTGGGGGGGCATGAGACGAGGAAGTTATTTCTTCGTCATTCTTTGTTTGTGAGCAGTGAAGTGATCCTGAAGTTCTTCCTTTCCCACCTTCAACCAGACTTATTGGTCATACTGCTGCCCAGTTCATTCACCTTTTCCCCTGGCCTCACCAATCACATTCCTACAGCTACTTGCGAGAGAGTTGAAGGCTATGCGGTCCTGCCTAAAGGAATTAAAAGCGCCATAATCTTAGTAAGGGTTGGTCACAGCGTTATCTTATTGCTTTTTCTAGCTATTACTCGATTTCCAAATCTCTCGTCTATCGGAAGGCGTGACTAGTCCTCCATTGTATGAAACTACTTTCGAGCCATAGCCGTACCTTGAGGGATCAGCAGGCTATGGGAGAAAGTCACCTTGTTTCCTCAATGGGGAGCGCGGTTTCGGGAGCCCACACTGTGTAAGAGAGAGCGCAGAGACTTATAGCCATAGAAGAAGCGCAAAACTCCATTACTCATAATGCTGCCGTCTAAGCCGTTGCCCTGTCGAGACTGGGCTATTGTCCTCTTTGGCAACAAGGGACAAGCAAGCTCTGGACCATCTCAACCGGGGGGAAAGTTGCGCCTGGCCCCAACATCTCTTAGGGCCAATATTGACGACCCAGCGTACTTCTCACCAGAGGCTGGGTTCATGCAAGAGGTCGCCCTATCGCCTCATCACACTCCATTTTCACACCATCGTGGGTGAATTGGGATTACCGGCAAAATCCGTGACGTGGTCGTCGATTTCGCACACCAAGATCACATCTTTCTCTTGATCAGAGCCGACGCGAGTGTTTTCCGAACCATGGGCAAGGGGCTTTTATTGGACCTGGGCGGCGCAGATCTATGCCAACATGGTCTTCTCGTACCAGCACGATAGGCTCCCCTGTTATCTCTGCGCTGTGCAAGGACTTTGACCGAAAGAACGAGGGGGCCAGGACCTAGCAGGTTGTTGGAGGAGTTCTGCTTGCCATGGGGCTATTGTGGTGGCATCTTGTAATAGACGATTCCAGATCCAATTTGCCTTTTCAAACATCTCCGCGACTTAATATCCTGGAGATCAACGAAGGAGAATCTGGGAATCTCGTTTGAGTCTCAGCAGCCTAAGAAGCCTTGTGGTGGCACCTGAACAATCAGTGGGAGGTTTGATCGATCATGTTTTGTTTGGCGACATCAACGCCTTCAAGATCATCCGCTCCAGTGTTCAGTTGAGATGAGTGGCGTCCGGCCACTGCACGTAGTGGGATAGCTCCTATCGGACGAGGCAAGGGGACCACTTGCAAGGGGCTTGGAGAAAAAGCTGTGGTGCATCTTTTCCGCAAGAGAGCGGAGGCTGACTCTCCGTCATCTCGCCAGAGGTCAGGCAACAAGAACCAATGTTTCCGGGTTTCAAATCCCGGCGCCATGTAATTACCCCTGCCCTAATGACAGTTCGTCTTTGGGAACTCCTTGGAGTAACTACTGACTTTGGTGCTCCACAAAGTCGATCTTTTTTGTCCTCGGCAATTGAGAAGTTGCTTTTCTCCAATATATGGACCATTCAACAGCGGAAGGAAACAAGATCTATCGTCTCCAATTTCCATTTTTCGACCACCTCGGCCAGCCAAGAGAGGATTGGTGTTGGGATTGCCAGCGGTATTCAGCGATGATAGATCGCTTGCCCTTGGCACCCGTTTGGACCCGTGGCCTTGCCGCTTTCCTCGGGCATCAGGTGGCCTTTATCAACTTCCGCCTCGCCGTCAGCGTGATTTGCTTGGCCTAGTCGGGTTGCTACTCAAACTCTTCGTCCTCCTTATTACTTGTGGTCAGTCTCGTTTTTAGAACCTCGCTATTATTGAATACTCATGCGATACTTTGTAAATGTGTCTTTGATATTATATGGAAACTTTACACGATTATCTCGAAAAGTTCCGTTTTAGAACATAAACTGTAAAATTAGTGTCAAGAACCGTTCTGCATGAGGTGTCTGACGACTTTAGTGCGTTTCCTTGAGGAATGCAATAAAAGAACGCTGGCACATCAAGGGAATGGTAGAGCGCTTGTCATATAATAAAGTGGGAATTCGACCGATGGTAGGCGTCAGTTTGATAACGAAGTTGACTGCGGAGGTAGCTATCGAAGTGGACATAACCATGACTATATACTTGGACATGCCTCCCAGAAGAGCTCTTCGTATTTGCAGCAATGCACCGCGGATGCAATCATGTATAGCTGCAACGTTGCATTGCCGCATCACTGCAATCATAGGTTTTCCCCTTGGAAATCACATGATGTAGGTTAGCCTTGCCAACGAGGCTGTTCTTTCCTCAGGTTAAAATGAGGGTATCACTAGAGATGAAACCTAAAAAATAATTCTAAACCTCAATTCCAGATATTAGAGCAGGTACTAAATGAAGATCAAACAGCCACACACACACACACACACACACACACACACATAGAGAGAGAGAGAGAGAGATAGAAATAGATTCGCCCATGCGTCTCTGCTTAGGCTTGGTTGCACAAACGACATTTTGAGTCTCTTAACCCCTCCGCAACCGGTCGCTCGTCCTGACCATCTTGGTTTGTTGCGCTCGGAGGTGAGTCGCCAGAAGCTGGTTCAAAAACCCACTTGTTCCAGTAATCCTTCCACTCTTCGTGTTTAGCCTTGAATGGGTTTGGACGTACATTCGTAGCCTCTAAGAGCAACTTAAACTGGGTTCGGTAAGGACTTTCAGTCAGGTGGATCTCAAGCAACGGGCCGTGGTCACGACTGCTTTGCTCCTCTTCTTTCTCTTTTTCGGCTTCAGCTGTGTCGTCAGCCCGGATCCGAGCATTGCCTTTATTGGTCCAGGGTGGGAGTCGTAGGAGCGAGAATGGAGTGATGTCAAGTTCTTTCCAAAAGTCCACGTCTTCGAGTCGGTCAATCGGTGCCACTCGCCAAGTATTTGGGTCAATCGGTTCCCAAAAATCCTTGCCCGACAGTGAACATTCTTCGCAGGAGAACATTTCTTTTTTGGGTGGTTCGACCGGTGCCACATTCAGCTTTGTGAAGGGCAGGTAATTGAAGACCACCCAATGGCTCTTGTCTATAGGATGAACAAATACCACAAACGGACTTCGTCGAAGCCCCTTCACGGCTGGCCAGCCCTCCGCTCCCTGTGAATAATATAGAGGTCCCAAGAAGAAGCCGAATTCCAAAGGGAAGGGCTTTTTTGGGAGGAGAGGGGAAGCATCAAGGTACGTGGTAGGAGCGTCGAGAGCAGGACGAAAAGTCTCCATTTCTTGCCAATATTCTGGCGACGACCGCTGACCGTCCCCCAACGAACTTGACAGAGGGCTCTCTACCTCATCGCCATACAACAGACCCGGTCCACCCCACGATGGGTGTCGCTTGTGTTCTTCCAATTCGTAAAAGTAATGAACGGGATGGTCTTTGAAGTGTTGAAAGTGAAGCCAAAAGTGGTGTTCACCAATTCTAAAAAGCCAGCACGGAAATGGGTGGTTGGGATGGGTGCAGTTCAGGACTTCTCGAAGTGTTCCAAGGCTGGTCTTGTCGACAATGGTACGATAGGGGTTCGTGTTGTTGAAGTTGACCGTATTGATGGTGTTTTCAATTATGTTGTCTGAGACGTCCCCCTCGTCACCATAAGACGCAAGGTCCCACTCCTCGCATCTGCGACTGCCCCTTGAAAATACGCTGTCATTCCAACGTCGAAATCGATGCACTTTCGATGCTGGCCAGCAACTATTCATATACTCTAAGGTGTGGTCTGGCGTTTGGTGAGATGAAAAGCCATCATGCACAACAAGAAGGAGACCTACCACATTCGCGTGCAGCCCAGAACCTAAATTCCTCCTCCTCTGCCTCATTCATAGTCGCCGCGAGGTCACGGGCGTGAGAAGGTCTCGAGCTCTCTTGAAGGTCTCTTAATGTGGTGTTAACTAGGCGGTTGAGTGCTGAAACGAAACATCTGTGAGTGGCTCGACTGGTTAATGTTGATAAGATCGAGATGGAGACCAATAAAGTCTATCTGAGCGGGTATTTATAAATTCGCAGCTGTTGGGGAATTTGTCATGGAATGTTGATTACTATTAAGCCCTTTGAAATGTCCTTCCATCTTTCTGAGTGACTGGAATGTCAACCCTAGGTGCTGCCAGTGGGCAAATGCCATGCTGGGAATGCTGAGCTGGTAAGGAAATGCGGGGTCACTTTGCTGTCCTTGAACAGAATCCAGAAACTACAGAGAACTGACTGGTCCTGACCCATGATGAAGTGAAGCATAATCTCAAAACATTGATCGTCATAGAAGAGGTAAATAAAGCTATTCAATACTCAATAACTTTGCTTGTCAGCTTCGCGCATAAAGACACCAGTCTCATCATCAATGTGTCCCAGTCCTTGAGAAAGCTCCAAGAATGCTATGGTATGCTGATTTGGCGCTGGAATTTCTTCGCTAAAATAGCTGGTGCGAGATCAGCAGACAACGAGGTTTGCGGGTCGAGGCGTCGGTCAACGGCGACCCAAGTCGAAAGATCAAAACAAGCTGGGAGTCTGGGCGTCAAAAGTATGTTGTCCCTGCCCCTTGGTGAAAAATGCTCAACAATGACGAAATGGCTGGCTGTTACAGATAGACCTGACCTATATATCAAAACCGACGTCACTTCTATCGTAGCCAAAAGCCGCATTTGGTATAATAACGAGTAGGTATATCTTCTAGATAGCTTAGCAGTGAGGAGCTGTTTTCCCCCACTAGTACTAATGAGCTTTAGATAAAGCGAGATTCCGTACTGTTTGTAGATCACCATTCCGGTTTCCCATATGGTTGTACCTGAGTATCTTTGCGATAGCATCGATGCTTTTGTGGTTGTAGTAGTACACAGTAGATTGTTTCGATAGGAGGAGACATCTCTAGGACCAAGAGAGCCGAAATTAGGCGGACAACAGAAGGACTCCCTTAGGAAATCATACCCTCATGCGAACTTTCCAAATTAGTGCCAGTCATTTCAGCCTCTTCCCTCAATGTCTTGGAACACTCCCGCCAACCGTAGAGTCAGTTTTTCCAGCACATCCCACTAAGACATGCCAAAGGAAGACAAGACATACATGCCCGCGCCGTCGAAGGGTATTCGTCCTTTTCTTCTGTGTCGGCCATGGGACAGGACTCATATGCGCAGCAAATCAGCCGTGCTATTCTGGATGTCGCAAGTTAGCAATGGCCTTCCGCAACCTCCGCAACAAGCGTTTCGACACAGACTCTCTAGACGAGATCAATGTCAAAAATAGGGAAAGGAATGAAGAGGGTTTCGAACCATTTGACCATCACAAAGAACCGGGGAGAGCTTTCCGAGTGTACGCGTAAACGCCTCAGGTCTTCGCTGAGTGTAATCGATGTGCTAAATGCCACCGGTTATACAATTACGACTGCCCGGACACGATGGATTCGAACCCCGATTCCGCAGGGAGTTGCGCCGAGGATCTCTATCATATATACTGCACGAGGGAGCCCACGGAGAAAATACTTTCAGATCCCGCGCATTCATTTTTCTGAGGTTTTGGGTATTCGTCTTGGGCCATAGTATACTTGTGGGAGGAAATAAATGGACTGGTCATGATTATCTGCGTCTGGCGTACCCATGGAATTTGTTTGCATCGACGAAGCAAACCATAACGAACTCGGAGAATGTTCCGCTGGTATCTTGATATAGGCAAGTGCTATGTGTTACGATTCACTTTCAGGGGGGGTTGTCAGACGGATCGCGGTGTCCACCTGGAGGATAGGTATGAATGGCCAAGGTGCATGCGCCGTATACTGATTGGCCAAAACCTATAACGGACATCAAACTCGGCACGAAGTTTGGCCCACAGCAACCTCGGCTGTAACATCTTAGCACATACTTTTTGTACGCAACCACACCAAAATTATAGGAATCATCATGTTCTATAGAGACTTGTATCGATCGACTTCGTGGTCGACCCTTTTCTTATCGAAACCCTTGGTGTTGATGATTTCAGCCTTGACTTTCGGCCTTATGGGCCTTCTGACATTCTGAAATATCGCCAGTCTCTCTTGGTTATTGGTATTTCCTCGTCTCCCTAACTATTCTTGGTGCGCTGTAGAGGTAGGCTCAAAGGTAGAAGTAAGTAGAGGTGAGCCTTCTAGTGAGCATGTTCGACGTCCGTGGGGTCTCTCCGCTATCGTCGGCGTCCGTATAGGTAAGTTTTGACTGATATGAGGCGGAGCGGTAGGAGTCAGCGTTGGCTCAGGCTGGGGCTCTGGGTTTAAAGGTCTTCTCGGCGCTACATTGATTGTTGCAAATTGGCTATCGAAAGCGTTCTGACTCGCCGTCGGGTGTAGCTGTTACATAAGAGCCTCTGTCGTTCGTCTACGTCGGATTCCGAATGTACCGTCTATCATCAGGGAAAATGTTTTCCTCAGAAGAATGATTACCGCAAGAACCGCGACGGAAGCTATTTCCTTGGGCTATCATAGAGACCTTCTTCTTGGGGAAGCAACCGTAAATCTGCCACAGCTCATACTTGGCCCTGTTCTCCCATACGAGTAGAGAGATTAGAGAGAGGTATAGAGTCTACGAATGGCGAACGAAGGAACGCGTGGCGCAACTTGAACGTCAAGAGGTCTCGCTGCTGCGTTCGAATAGGCATTCTTCCCAAACGATCGTGTCTCATCGGTAGGACTCGCTAGGCACGTTCTTTTGGCCTATAATTGCGTATAATTGCAGAGATTGATGAAAGAGTGAAGAATAGAATGTGCTGAAGGCTGGATAGGGACTCCTGTCTTGTGGGGTGAAGGCGGAGTAAGTGGATCAGGATACTCAAGTAGCGTTGAGCTCTAGTTGCACACCCAAGGAGCGTAAATTGGCAAGGCACTTTGCAAGGGGCAATTGGGAGACATCTATGTAGTGAATGAAATATTGAGGTCTCTTTTTGAAGATCTAAACAGCTTGGCTAGTAGAAACCCAATTTTGGTGATGTTAGCGAGAAATACCAAATTTTGCAAAAAGGGGGTATCCATCAACCACTGGTATTTAACTGACAGTACTTCCAGATGCACAGCAAGATCTAGTCATGTGATTGAATATCCATCCATGCAACACGTACACACGCTTCTTCCTTGCCAGATGTAACAGCTTTTCAATTGAGTTCAAAGAGGTCGACGAAGACACGGCGGAGATGATCTCAATCGAGGTTGACGCAAGCTGACAAAACGGTGATGCTATCTACTATGTACATCTCACAATAGACTAGAACAGCTCCCATAAACCTCTCTCAGACAGTAAAGAATCCCTTTGTCATCTGGCCTTTTGTCTTGGTATCTTGCCAACCTATGATGACGTGGGTATTTCCTCAGCTGCTCAAAGAGGAGCTTGAGGATATCCCCTTACGCCTTTTCCACCTGCACATCGGTACTTTCAACAACACCCTTCTTGGATGGATCGCTGACAGTACTGATTCTCCTCGTAATTCCGTAATCGGAAGTGCCAGAGTCGGCCAGTTGGCGATCCAGTTTGGCCTTTTCTTCGGTAGTCAGGTTAGTGAGGTCAACGGCGACCTCGTCGCCAAACAGGCCAGCAATCTCTTCCAGACTGAGCATTTTCGTTTCGGGGAAAAACCTCCACATGACTACCGCTCCAATGAGGGGCAGAATGATGAAAAGGATGTAGAACTTCCAGCCAACTTGTTGAAAAGCAATGGGGGCGGATTGCGTATAGATCAGTGTAGCTGTGAAAAGACCAGCAACACTGAAACCTGTGCCCTGAGCTCTCAGCGCAGTGGGGAAAAGCTCAGAGCAATACACATATGATGTTGCATCCATGGAACCACCATAAAAGAAAACGAAGAGGAAGAGAAAGAAAACGCCAAAGCCGTTGCCGACTCGGTTGTCAGTGCCTCCATAAGTTGCGACCATGGCGGTGAAGCAGATCAGAGAACAGGCACAGCCAGTCTGTTTAATATTAGCTTGAGAGTCTGCACCGTGGCCGAAGCGTAACTCACGAGACCAATGACCATAATGCGAATACGACCGAGACGATCGAGAAACAGAGAGTTGATGAAGTTCATAAACGCTGCGAGGCCATTATAGAGGGCGTTGAGGAGCAGCGGTAATGAGCCGGAGATCCCTAATGAATGATAGAGTAGGATTTGGTAATTGTTGACGACAAGGACACCAGTGCTCTGAGCGATGAATTGAGTGCTGAAACCAAGGATGAGCCGTTTTCGGTAACTGGGTTTCTTGAATAGGGTAGCCCAGCCCTTGTTTCCTTTGTCGGCACGTTCAAGTTCGATTTGCTTTCGGATTTGGAAGAGCTCTTCCTTGGCCGTAATTTCCTCCGGATCATCAGGCCGTGAGTGAAGTTTTCGTAGCACCGCATATCCCTCATCGGCACGATCCTTGTCGATAAGCCATCTCGGCGATTCGGGAACCCTAAGAGGTTAGCAGGCGCTTTCGGGGCCAGTGGAAGGTCAATCACCATGGAGATCCAATGAAAAGTAGAAGTGGTGCAACAATCTGCAAGCTGAGGCAAAGCCTCCAGCTGACAGTTGGTGCGGCGTAATATGTGCCAAATCCACAGAAGCCGGCAGCACTATAGCCGATCACTACGAGCACTCCATGTGCTCCGACCATTCTACCTCTCTGGTGTGCTGGCGAAATCTCAGACTGGAAGACTGGGATCGAGGTGTCTAGGAATCCGACAGCGGTGCCATTCAAGAAGCGTGCAATCAGAAACATAACCTGAATCGCAGTTAGTTAGGTGAGTGAAATGATAAAGCGAGAGCTAGGAGTTACAATATGGACGCTCCCCGCTTGGAGAGCGGCTGAAAGGATAGCCACTGCGGCACCAATCTGAATCGTCCTCCGGCGGCCTAGACGGTCGAGTAGGTATGGAACGACAATGCACCCGATGATCCCGCCTCCAGAATATAGTCCATTCGTAGCTAGGCCTAGTCAATAGATTTTCCAGAAGAAATAATATCCGGGTGCCTCACCTCCAGTGATCTGATTACCCGAAGTGTCATCCAAGCTGATATTGAAATACTGGAAAAAGGCGGGGAGACCAATGACTAGGCCCATAATGCTGATTCAGATAAGTAAAACATTCTCATCACTTCCTGAGGCGGCTTACGATGAATTGAAGCCATAGGTGAAGCTACCCAGCGCAACAAAAAAAACGATAAGGAAGTTCTGCAGGAGTCAAGGCAGTGTCAGCACTTGGTGTCGAAAGGAACCAGGCGAAATCTAAACAATCAGAACAATTATGTACTATCCAACCCTTGCAGTTCTTTGCAAACTGCCAGTCTCAAGGAGAGGGAAAGGGACGGTCGCTCCCGGCTTCTTTGTGTCGACACCATTTCACCTCTATTCCCTCCCTCAGAAATCAACCACTTTGTCGGTTTCATGGGAATGGGATAATGTGAGACAGGACCAATATTGACATGACTCTGCACGGAACTATGGATAAGGATGGAAAGAACGTACGTATGTTGTCCCGCCCGCCATCGTGGGTCAAACGCAAAGCTGAACGGTGGAGCCTGTTTCAGTTGAAATCGATTTAGGTTGAGCAAGACTTGAAAACTCCGAGTCGTAGGATACATTGACGGCCAGAAGATGGCTATTTATGTGGAATGGATCGTCTTGCAGGACCATGTGAACTGTGGGGAGTTGGGGTCAGCCGCATTATCAGTCCATACCCCGACTTCCCACTCCATGATGAAGTCTATTTTTTATGGGCCTCAAGATTGGGAAGCAATTTGAACCTCGGAATACCCCATTCCAAGATTGGAGCTTGTTCGATCATCGTGGAGAAAGTTTGATACAGCACGCCGTTTGCAATACTTGTTCTTGCCATACTAAAGTCTTGAACTCTCGGGGCAGGTTGGGCTTATGAGAAAGACACGGCCCTTCTGCGACAAAAGGCAATTCTCTGCTTGCCTTGGTTTCATGCTGCCTCTCTGTCGGGACGGGGAAGCAGTGGTGAATTAAGCGATAATGGGCAAGTTAAAATCCGGAGGGGAAAAGTGGTACCAAAACCGGGGGGAGGGAGTACCCACTTGATGTCAAAGAATCCTGGCAATATCGACGGCGCCGCGCACTCGCCGGTGGAAGATGAATCTTCGCGAGCAACACATTCAAGAGCAGACTTGCTCGCCCTGCTCGTGGCAGCAAGGATCCTCACTGCACCTGGCACGGAGGCTTGGTGAGAAACATTGGAACTCTTCTTCGCAAAGCCTTACGAATCCCTCTCTTCATAGTGTTGCTCGCGAAGATTCATCTTCCACCGGAGAGTACTCGATATCTGATACTGTGGAGCAAAGCATACTTCCAAGACTAATAAGGTTCGAAACTCTATCTTCAATTTCTCAGGCCATTCGCTCATCGCTTAAGGTCAGAGCGGATCCGGTAAGTCTAGTATTTATTCGCCCAGGCCTAAATTCCACAACCGCGGTTACTGTCCGGACACTCACCATCCGTCCGGTACAAGTCCTCATTGCCCCCAGGACTTGCATTTCAGGACAGTGGCCGGCTTCTCTTGACTCCAACTCCCACAAGTTGGAGACCCAAGACTTAGGGACTCGAGAGTGGAGAAACCTCATGCCACTACCCCCAATCCAAGGATTGAGCGCAAAACAGGTGGCGCCGTTTGAGTCCCATTTGATTTCCAGCGGGCTCTCTCCGACCCCGACCTCGATCTCGAAAGAAGAACCCGTCTTCGCATTTAATCATGGTTTGAAAGCGACTGAAAGTGCCCTGGGTGCCTGTATATTCACTTAAACGCACTATATCTTATGTAGCAGTCTACTCGATAGCAACTAAATTAAAGTGTAAGGAAGATTGGGAAAATATTAAACTAGAATTGATCCTGTTCTTCCCCGGAGCGGAGACGCGTAGGCGATAAGATGGGGCGAAAAATGCTCCAAACCCCAGACTTCCCCATGCCTGATCTGCAGCGATAAACGTGGTACATAGAAACTTTCCTATAATTTTTCGAGGTCGCCTTGGGCGATTCTTGATCAGAGATTTTCCACCTACCTTTCGGTTAAATCATTGCTCCTAAAAGAAAACCTCTCTGCACTTCTACCATGTCCGAGCACCCTTGGCTCAACCTTGCTGCGAAGTTCGAGCCGAAAATAGAGGAACTCAACCAACTCTTGACGACTGATGAACAATTTCTTGCCTTTTCAGACACTGACGCCTTCCAGAACCCAGTGACGTTTGGTTGGAAATCGGCTGGCTCCAACGATGCAGTGTTGTGCACCATTAGCTGGTCCACCGGCCATGTTTCAGTCGGCAAAGCTGAAGACGCCGCCTTCATGCTCTGTGCACTTCCCAATCAATGGCAAAGCTTCTATAAACCATTACCTGACCCCTTTTTCCAAAGCTACTGGGGTATGTACGGTCAAAACATCCATCAAGAAGGGGTTGAGGTCCTAGGTAAACACGATCTCTTCCTCGCCTATGCCCCGGTGTGGCGCCGAGTCCTCGATATAAGCCATTTGGTTCTTTGTGGTCCGATTGCTGCGGACAAACCGACACAGACTCGGCTTGATGAAATAGTCGGCAGATATGTTTATCTTGATTTACCCACCTGGGGAGAAACAAAGCTCTTCTACGAGCAGAGTGGTGATCCCACGAAACCTGCCATTGTGTTCCTGCACACGGCAGGAAGCGATGGAAGGCAGTATCATGGTGTCATGAATCATCCCAAAATGCTGGAAATCTGCCACATGACCGTTTTCGATCTGCCTGGTCACGGCCGAAGCTTCCCTGGCGCCAACCAGATTCCAGGACGTCACACGAATAACGAGGAGGCGTATATTGCGATCATCCGACAAGTCATCAAAGCACTAAGTCTACGAAGTCCCATCGTTTGTGGCGCCAGCATGGCGGGTCATGTATGTCTAGCGGTGGCGATTCGTGCCGATGAGGTAGGAGCTGGAGGGGTGATTCCTTGCCAAGGGTAAGCAGAGAGCACCTTTTATCTCAATTATGATTCAACGCTGACGAAGTTCGTGTGACAGATGTGAGTTTACCGATATGAAACGACACTACTGGGATCGTTCGCCTTTTATCAATCAGTCAATCTTCAATCCAGAATACATTTTTGGAGTAAGTTGAATGTCCAGCTAGGCAGCTAAATTCCCGCTGGTGGGGTTTGAATGCGTCAAATACTAAACTGGCCTCCAGATGATGTCGCCCCTATCACCAGTCGAAAATCGCAATCTGGTGTGGCACACCTACTCCGGGCAGGCATATTCAATGTATCATGGAGATCTTGACTTCTACTTCGGAGGATGGGATGGTCGTGGGAGAGTAGAGAGCATTGACACAGGTCGATGCCCAGTCTACATGCTCACTGGTGACTATGATTGGAGTAATACGCCCGCAATGAGTGAGGCAACAGCCAAAAAGATTCCAGGCGCCCGCTTCGTTACGATGAAAGGTCTTGGTCATTTCCCCGCAGCTGAGAATCCCAGTCGGTTTGTGCCCTACCTCGCTGATGCGATAGATTATATTGTCAGCATGAAGAAGTAGACGTTTGCTGGAAGTGAACTATTAGGACCACCTCAACCAGGAGCTATGCGCAGAATGACCGGTTATTTAGATTCCTCGCTCATTAAAATTGATCTTGTGATTTGAGGATACAGTACTTCGCACATCTGGTTATATTATCTCAAATTGAACGGGAAGAAGAACTCGGTTTGATTCAGTGCTCCTTACTGGGTCAGGTTGGAAGTGTACTTCAGTGTTCTTCCTAGTACTTTAAATCCTGCTACTTCCTGAGCGAATTGCGGTAGCATGCCGAGCAAATCGGCAGATCTTCGTTTGCCGTTGGCGCCCAGTGGCGGCTTCCCCTCCCAAATTATGTAACAACGCGGGCCGAGGCGGCTAACGATCAATTCAGTTAGCGCGCCATGCTCGTCTCACTGGCAGTCGCCAACTCAACTTCAGCCTTGTAGATTCCATCATCACTGACAATCTGATATATCGCTGGCTCGGAGCTT
The DNA here is from genome assembly GCA_001599795.1 of Exophiala calicioides. Classification (NCBI taxonomy): domain Eukaryota; kingdom Fungi; phylum Ascomycota; class Eurotiomycetes; order Chaetothyriales; family Herpotrichiellaceae; genus Exophiala; species Exophiala calicioides. The sequence goes on from BCHZ01000003.1 coordinate 1,152,637, forward strand.
TCCATTCTCACATATAAAGATCGACCTATGTCTGCCGAAGCCCTGGGCATCCGTAGGACAGGCGTGGCGAGGAATAGTCCGCCACCATGACCCCAGCCTTCGGCTTCAGCGTGGGGGATTTCATCTCTGCTATCGGTGCGTCTTTCGGCTGCGATGACGTTTCCATCGTGCTAATTTCTGCGTAGAGCTCTGCACCAAGGTAGCCAAGGTCCTCAAACACTCTGGAGCGGCGGCATCCGAATATCAACTAGTCATCATCGAATTGCAGGGACTGCAAAACGTCCTCACTCGTCTCGCGGCGCTTGAGCCGTCGGAGAGCAACATTCAACATGTCAACGCCATTCGTGGGGCCGCTCTGGCCAGCACTCTTTCTTTACAAGAATTCATGTCGAAGCTGGAAAAGTTCGAGGATTCATTGTCGCCCTTTGCTGCCAAGAAGACCTTCACTATGAGCCGAGCCGGACGGCAAACGCAATACGCGGTGTTCATGGCTGATGAAATTCCGAAGATGCGAGCTGTCATCTACGGAAATGTCCTTCGGATTAACGTGCTTCTTGCGACCCATACCTCAGAGTCCTTATCCAGGACTGAAACCCGACTGATAACCCATCATCAAGTGTTAACGGAGCGATTCCAAGCTACCAGAGACGACATGACCGAAACCATCAAGGCAATTGCGGAGATGAAAGCAGGAACGATCGCATACCAAGACGAAGCACGACAGGAGTCGCTAAAATCGGCCGGCCAAAGCCAGGACCTTTCGAACAAGGTCGAGGCAAGTACTGCAACCTTGACACAAGGGTTCTCGGCCCTGTCTGCCGGGATCGGCTCCGTTACGAACTCAGTATCTGGACTCCGGGACCTCAGCTCTCAGATTATATCACTCCTTCGTACTATACCGGCAGAGCTCGGTGGTCTGATCCAAAATGTCCTTCGTTCGAATGCGAGGATCGAATCAAGATTGTTCAGCATGGATCAGAAGATAGCAGCCTCCCCATCTTTGTCGCTTGACACGAACATCAAATTGGAAGATGCTCTTGGCAGAATCCATATGGACATACCCTTCGAATGGTTCCAACACTGGGAGGTAAGGACACATCGCCTTCGGAGTGCATGTGCTGACAGCTGGTAGACTTTTGAGGCCTTGTTGAAAGTTCGATTCAAGGACACGCCCGGACGCCAGAAGATTGAACAAGGCGATTTCCGCCTCGTACATTCGAAGCGTCCTTCTATCCCTCTCACCAAAGATTCGTGGACCGGGACTATTAGTCCGGGCGCACACATCGTTATGCTCATGCTGATAACGAATATTGCTTTTCGAGATTCTTCGTGCCCAAGACAATCATGTACAGGCAAGATTGGCTCTAGGGTTGTTGCTACAAGCCTAGTGACTTGTCCGGAATGCGGTCTGCGCTTCATCCCCCAAATGACCACTGCAGACAGTGCCGAGGCCGATGAGGTTGCCAGAGTACAGCGCATTGAAGATGCCAAACTGTTTGGAAAAAGAGCTTTGAGCGAGGGATCCGAAGACCCCGATCTCTCAAGACGGGTGCTTGACGTCACAGAAGACATCGAGATGATGGATGTGTCTGGTGATGGAAGGGCGGATCCATCAGAAAGCCGAACTCCATACAAAGACCCGGACAGGAAGGTTCTGACTGGTCCGTTGATGGACATCGAGAAAGCCGCCGATTCAGCCTTAAAATCCTCACCAAACCAGGAACCTCCGATAATGTCGTGGTTATCGCAGACTGTGCCTCCCAAGAACCCCGACTCTGTTCGTAAATGGTACGACGCCGTCGAAAACGAGCAGTTGGAGCTCAACGCCCGTGAAGCCAAGGACCTGGAGATATTTCGCAATGTGCAGATCGTGATGCCAGCGGAGGTCGGAGCGACAGTTCTGGACGAGCCATCCGCGGCTCATCCACACGAAAGTGAGATGGACATTGGTGCTCGGATTTACTACCGGAACATTCTGGATTGGTATCCACATATCGGACGTCCCCTTGCTCGCCGCTTAGCAATGGGAAATTGGCAAAGGCAGAAGCGCTTGACAGCGAAGCAGAGTGAGGCAGAACGAGCTAAAATTCGAGCAAAATCACGGGATACTGCTCCAGAAGGCCAACGGAAAAGGAAATCGAGCCAGGCAAAAGGGCAAGCGCAAGCTCCAGTTGCTGATGCTGATGGCTGGGAAGATATTGATGAAAAGGGTAAGGAGCGTGCACTGCCATCAATGGGTCGGTATCGTCAGACTGAACCGGTCGAACATCCGATATTTGGTCAGACTATGCCTTCCTGGCCTCTACTTGCACAGCCTCTCCAAGCCACAGACTCCTCTTCGTTTGATGCAACTGCAAACCCGTTTGCAATTTACGATCCGCTGGATTGGCAATTTTCGGAGTTTCCACCCTCTGCTCCAACGTTGGATGACTGGTCTTTCCCCAGAAGTTGGACAGACCCACGGTATAGTTTGTTCCCGGAAATCACGAAGATAAAAGAGACTAGATTTTGCAAGCTACCTCCCTTACCGTTACCGATAGCGGAGGCTAGTCTGATAGCCACATCGATGTTGTGCTATATTTGTCATTCTCAGATCCATATCCGAGAGAAGCATGCCTGGAGGTGAGGATTCTTAGCAACAACCCATTACAATGCTGATGACTTCCAGAAACCATGTGATGGATGATCTACAGCCATACATGTGCCCCTTCGCTGACTGTAGCGATGTGAACATCATGTTCTCCCGCAGAAGCGGTCTGTTGCACCATATCAGGCAGCATATCAGCACGGACGAGAGCGTTCGGTGCCCCTTTTGTGACGCTACTAACCTTCCAGGGCCAACGGAAAGAGGAGGTCGCCCCTACATCAAGCATATAGGGCACCATATGGAAGAAATAGCCTATGGCGTCGTAAGCACCGCATATGAGGATTGGTCTTATAATGAGTCAGGGTCAGAACGGTCGTTTTACAAATTGAATGCTTCGAATTTTATGGAACGTATCAACGACGACAACTTTGTTATACCACCAATATCTGAGAACATCCCAATCGACTGGGGAGACTTTCAGAATAACAACTGGACAGACATGCCAAATGCGGACGACGAATTTACAATGAACTTATGGACAAGGAACATGACACCAGCTTCGCCAGCTTCTAGTGCGAATTCGGGTCTGAGAGACCCTTATCCTGTCGACTATCTTAGTGCTGGGTCACCCGACTCAGAATCCCACGGCGTCTCACTCAGGCGTACCTCGCCAAGTGGGAGGTCTTCAAAGAGTAAGAGGCGCTCGAAGAAGAACACGGTCGAAAAGCGCGTTGGTCGACGGAAAGGTCCTCTGCGACCAGAGGAAAGACGACAGGCGAATGAAATACGGAAACTACGAGCGTGTCTCCGCTGCAAGTTTCTGAAGAAGACTTGTGATAGCGGCGAGCCTTGTGGTGGGTGTAAACCATCTCATGCTCGCATGTGGACAGTTCCATGCACGCGCATAGCCATCAAAGACTTGGGTTATTTTCTCAAAGACTGGAAAGCAGACTATGAAAGGCATTACACCATGAGCTTCTCCGTTGCAAATATCAGAGGGTTTTCTGACGAAGAGCGGACCATTTTCATCACGCATGGCTATGGTTACTGGCTTCCGGTATCTGCCCGTGATACCTATCTGAGAAACGACAATGTTCTTGGAGTCGACTGGGTCGAAGCCAAGGGAACCCAGCCCGGTATTCATAGCCATCAACTTTTCGAAGTCAACACAGCCAAGCTTTCCGCCGGCGTGGAAGGTGTAAGCGCCACACTCATGGCGGACTACGTTGATAAGCACATTGACGGAGGAGGATTCAAAGATTTCGTTGACGAGCATTTTGAGGGAACTCCGTTCCTGACCGAATGCCTAAAGACCACATACCGCTACTTCCAAAGGGAACAATCGACCATCCTGCGCAAAGCACTTCGACTACTAGTCGCGTATAACTTAACGCTAACCCTGACAACGATGATGACGACGGGCGAATCCCAGGGCGATGAAACCGGCCGCGTTCAAAATTCAGATAGCAAACTCTTTGGCAAGACTGCGGCACCAGTCCTGGTCAATTTCCAAGTCAAAACATGCCTTGCTGACCTCTGGCGCGATATCCACAAGGATCTCCTGGATGAACTCGACACCCTGTTCAGCTCAGTGTATCAGGGCGAGAGATTGAAGCACTGGCCCAAGATTTTTTTCGCCACTCTGGTTCTCCTGGCCGTATGGGAAGAAATGCAATTTGACTGCCACTACCGCGTCCCCGACGAGGAAGCCGTCCTGAAATTCTGCGGCGGCATGGAAAAAACTCCTGTTGGCGTCTTGATAGGCCTCTTTTGCGCCATTTCACAGAAAATGCCACGATTCGAAGAGTGGAAGTTGAACACACGCCTGAGTTGTCCCATATCCTTCAACCAGAATGATGCATTTCATACTGCGATGATGGAGATGGGGGCGCATGTCATCAAACATGGTGAGTTGGCTGGCTTGTGTGAAACGGCTCTGGCTAATGGTCCGTGACAGAGAGCTACCTTCGGTCCAGAGCGACAGATGCGAAGTTCGACCGCAATGATTTTGATTCGCTGTCGAACAAATTCCTGGCTCGACTAGTTCTGCGACAAAGTGAAGACTGCGAAAGGGCTCATACCTTCATCCTGCCAACTTCAAACCGGAGCACATAACAGCGTCTAACATGTCGTCTGGCTTGATCCCAGAGTCGTCGCATCTTGTCATTCGGAATGCGGAAAATCCACCTTCAAGTTTGAGTGTGTGACTATATACAGCATATTTGCGATGAGAGCCTAGACTCTCTACAAGAAATATCTTCTCCTCAAGACATTCTACCTTGGATGCACAGAACTCGAACATGGTGACCTTTGGCAGGCGGCAGAGGATCGAGCAGGTGCCAGGTGGTCAAGATATTAAATAGTTTGATGTTGAAAGTGGTGGACTCGAGGCAATCGCGCACGTGACCTCTTCGTGAATTATTACATACTGGGCACTCCTGGGGGCGCGTCTCCAAAAAGCCTCAACACCATCCATCCTCAAGTTTCAAGCCTCAGGCCTCAACTTCAACAGCAAAGAGCAAAGAGCAACCTCTAGCCACTGGCCTCGCCTCGCCTCGAGCTTCGAGCCAACTTGTTGCCTTTCACGATGCCTGTCTTCCAATCCAAAAAGTTCCGTGGCTCTCGTCAACAAGGAAACACGCTCGCAGATCGTATCGGCGCCATGTACAGGCGAAATGTGGCCAAAAACCCTTTCCTCTTTTTCGGCTTGCCGTTCCTCACCATGATGGTCGGAGCCTCCTTCCTCCTCACCCCTGCCACCGCTCTACGATACGAAAAACATGACCGCAAACACAGGCAATTGACTGGCCAGGAAAGCATGGAGCTGGGCTTAAAAGGTGGTGCCGAAGGCGACGGAAGTTTGAAGTACAACCCTCGGCGGAGGAAGGTCTTGAAGGGAGAGCTCAGCGAACGAGATGAATACTACAAGCTCATGGCCAAGGATCTGGACGACTGGGAACAAAAGCGGGTGGAACGGTGGAAGGGAGAGCCTGACGGGAGACTCTGAGCGCCTCCGACGAGAATTTGTCCATGACGATCCCTCACCAGGGAAACTGCCGGCTGGCTTTCGACGGCGTCCTTCCCGGCATCGACAACTGCATCTTCCGAAGCTGGGGACGGCGGCGGCAATTACGAAAGTCTGCTCGCCAGTAAGTAACTGGACATTAGAGGGACACGAATCAATGGCACTCGAAATTAAAGAGCCGGCGTCGACCCGTCAGGACACTCGAGAGAAATGGCAGTTCAAGACGAACAGATTCCGGAGTCGGAGGGCCTCGACCATGACACTACCATGACACTACCATGACACTACAAAGGTCCCCCCCATGATTAGAAGGCCGTCTGGCTGGTCTACTGCATCATTGGCGCTTTCCATTTTTGAGAAGGACTGGTCGGGGATCGATGATGGTGCAGGCAACGTATTCTACAAGGCAGGCAACTCGGGACTATCCAAGATTGGTTCGAGCACCTCTTGGTGCCACGCGACCAGAGTGCGAAAGCCCAAGCGAGGATCCTATAACGGGCAACACCGGTGAGGGGATGTTCGCGAGAGGCCGGGGGGAAGATCCGGGCAACAGGGGTTCTTTGTGGGAAGTTGAAGATTCGACGTCGAGCCTGACAATTCCGTCTCTGCGTTGGTACTACTTAGTACTGGTAGGTGAGTAGGAGATGGGCCTGGCGGATGGCTTCAAAAGTGGATGTTCGGCAAGGTGAAGATGGGGACAGAAAGCTGCAAGAAGGGTCACCAAAGGCCGTCTTATCATGCATGCCAGTTCATCCGCGGAGCGGTGGAATCGGCGTGCGGGTGGCACAGCCAATGGTTCGAGAAGAGCTGGCCTGGGGCTTACAAGCGAAGGGGGTCTGGCCAGATGGAGCGATGGCCGTGCAAGCCTAACATCAGGGAGAGTACTGAGTAGTGACCTGTGGGCAGGAAATACCCTGACGCATGCAACATGGACTTCATACCCAGGCCTGGGTAGGAAGCTTTGATGCAGGCGCATGTGGATGACTGCGCTGAGCACTTGTGTGTGCCTGTGTTAAGCCGACAATTACGGTAGGGGAGCCGGGAGCCAGGAGCCAGGAGACGTGGTTAGATATCCTTACTCAGTAGTAGGGCTGCGAGTGAGCCCTGTTGAGCAGGTGGTGTTTGGCAGGCCGAAAGGCATTCGGGGCTCTTCTCGGCTGTCTTACTGGGTAGTGGTGGCCATCCCACTCCCCATGCAGCAGCACGAGGATGACGAGAACACGGTGCTGGATTGCGAGTCTGTGCGCCGAACGGCTAGCAGCCCAGGCACCAATAATGTCGTGGGTGGCGCTTGGGGGAGGTGGCATGACTTCCTCCCGTCTTCTAGCCTCTGAGCAAAGACTCCAGGGCCGAGGGGACCCAGGCGGTTTGCTGTCGCGTGGGCGCCGGTAGCTAAACCAAGATCAAGATGGTCCCAACTGCCAGTGCCAGACTCTACAGAGAGCATCCACCGCCATACTCGGTACTCTGTTCTTCTCTTCTGGAACTCGAAAGCACTGGCACGGTCTTGAACGACGGTGACGGTGGGATTCTGACACCACCGCCTTCGCAATGTTTGGCAACGTCTGGCAACGTTTGATTTGCAATCAAGCTCGAGGTCTTGCATCACAAATCCCAGTGTTGCCGGCCCCTGGCACTTGCAGGGCCTCCCACTCGCTCTTTTAACCGGACCTCGAAGTTCCAGGCCCAACGGCCACGGGCAGTGGCGCCCAATCACACCCACCGGGTCCATACCCACTCAGAGCCACTGCCCGGACCCTTGGCTTGGCCTCTGTGCCCTCTGGCCCTCTGGCCCTCTGGCCCTCGCCTTCGCTGCCAAAATCTCTCTCCAGGCCTGATGACGGCCAGAAAAGGGAAAACCCAACAGCCGGTTCACCACGCCCAAATCTCGCTCGCTGGAGGCTCGGCGCCGCCCCCGCCACCCAGGGCGATTTCGTCCGTGACGATTACCCAGTCCCCAGTATGTCGTCAGGGCACGCCTGCCGCTCCTGAGGGCACGCTAGGAGGTACTGGGTAAAGGGGCCACAGGGGCTCCTGGTGAAGACTCGCCCCATCGAACCAGCGCGAGGCGCTTGAGGCGCTCGAGGCACTCGCAGCACCCGAGTCCCACCCGACCTCCCCATCGACGTCATGCCTCCAAACCAATTTCTCCCTCGTCCGAGTTAGTAAAGCGGCCACTGCGACTACGGCCGGCTGCTTGCTGCTTGCTGCTTGCTCCTTGTGCTCCTTGCTGCTTCTGACTTCTACCCAGTTGCTACTAACTTCTTCCCAGGAACTTCTACCCGGTCACTTCTACCTTGCCTGCTCCTCCTGCGAACCTCCAAACACTCAGCCTCCCTTCCATCTACGACTCCCATATACTCTTTCATCGGTCAGCAGGGCAGGTCTCCCTCCCACCTACCACCACCTCCTGGGCTCCCGCACACAATGAATCCACACTGCGCCTCCCTCTCCGCCCTGTCGCGTGTGCAGTCCAGATCCCAAATGACGTAAACCGCCCGCCTGCGTTGTCCCCGAGATCTCTGCCTCTTAAACCACACCCTGGTCTATCGTCGTGACCACTGCCAGTGTCATACCCAGTACACCACCCGTCACCCATCACCCATCACCCATCACCAGCATCCAACCACACTTGACATTTGCTTCATGACCATCCACCATACGCCGACGCCGACGACCATGTCGGCGACGACGGCCGCCTTCAAATCACCGTCTCACTCGCACTCACACTCGCTCTCGTCACATTCAAAGTCACACTCGCACTCCCACTCGAGATCCTCCCGTCCCTCTACCACGCCTCGCGCTCAACACAATGTCACCTCCGTCGGTCAATCGATGCCTCCTCTTCTCTCTCCAAATCCCCGGTCACCTCATCCCATGGACCCCAAGAGTCCGAGTCCGAGCTATTTTGGTTTTGTGGGCGCAGGCGACGATTCAGTACCTCCAGACTCCAACCCCGGTGCCCACGCCCGCCAGAATTGGAACTTTCCCACCTCAGGTGCACCACATAACGCACCCAGTCCTCGTCATGTGCCTGTCGAGGCGAACCCCGACTTCGAGGCTTTCCGAAGGCAGTCGGAACACAACCACCGTTTCACCTTGAACAACTTAGGGCGACCGTCGCAGTCAAGGAACAATTCAGCAAGCTCCCAAATGCCCGCATCTCCCATCTCTCCTTTTAGCAACAAGGTGACGGTTGAACGAAGTCTACAGTCAACCGGGGGATCCACTTCGCAAGGAGGTCAAATGGAGGGCGTCTCGTTCTTCGACGTCCCGAGACAAGAATCACCTAAGCCGATCAAAACCCACCGTAGTGTTGCAGACCATCAACACGCACGACTCTCACTGCCCTCTACCGGCCTGCGGACCCCACCCTTCAATATCTCGGGACCCGCTCCGCGATCTGATACCTTACCACCCTCCTCTGAGAAGGACATGCCTCCACTCGTCTCGCCCGCCCAGGTTGCCGAGCTGTTGAGAATCGCTCCGGCCGACGTGCTCGTTCTCGACCTAAGGGTGTACCAACAATACGCCACGTCCAGGATAAGGGGTGCACTGAACCTTTGCATCCCCACCACGCTGTTGAAGCGTCCCGCCTTCAATGTACACCGTCTGGCCGAGACATTTGCTTCCGACCCGGATCAGCAGCAGGAATTCGCCAAATGGCGACATTGCACCCACATCGTCGTCTACGATGCCAACTCGCCGTCGACAAAGGAAGCCATCACGCCGCTGAATGTGCTCAAAAAGTTTGTCAACGAGGGCTGGACCGGCACGGGTTTGGTGGTCAAGGGCGGGTTCCGTGCCTTCTCCAAAGCGGTGGCCGAGTTGGTGGACGCGGGACCCGTCAAATCTGCCAACGGTCCATCCTCACAGCCACTGTCCATCTCGGCCAGTGGGAAAGATGCCGTGCCTGTGGCTGGAGGCTGTGCCATGCCGTCCGAAAAATCCGCAGCCAATCCCTTCTTCGGAAACATTCGCCAAAACATGGATCTGCTTGACGGCGTCGGGCAGATGCCAATCAACAAACCCACTAGCATGTCGTCAGACCTGGAGCGCCACATGCCGAAGTGGCTGCAACGGGCGGCAGCCAAAAATGACCAAGGTAAATTGGTGTCGGACCGGTTTCTCAACATCGAAAAGTCGGAACAGAAGCGGATGCAAGAAGCCCTCAGCGTGCAAGTGTCGTACGGGACTCCCAAGAACGAAAGCCCCAGCAAGATCCAGGTGGCCGGCATCGAGAAGGGGTCCAAGAATCGGTACAACAACATCTTCCCCTACGACCACACACGGGTGCGACTACAGGATGTGCCGCGTGGCAGCTGTGACTACATCAACGCCAGCCACGTCAAGGCCGAGTTTTCGAACCGATCATACATTGCCACTCAAGCACCGATTCCGGCAACATTCAATGATTTCTGGCGTGTGGTTTGGGAACAGGATGTTCGCGTCATCGTCATGTTGACGGCCGAGGCCGAAGGGGGACAGGTCAAGAGTCACACGTACTGGACACCGGGTGAATATGGTCCGTTGAAGCTTAAGCAGCTGTCTGAACACGCCGTAGCCCTGGAGCCGAAGAAGTCGGCCAGCAAGGTGGCCCCCCCGATCCGACCGTCGCTTGGGCCGAGGAGATCAACCACGGCCAGCGTTACGGGAGAGCGCAAGGACGAGGCCAAGTCTCCGACCTCCAAGACGTCTACGGCCATGGTCCGCCACTTCACCTTGAGTCACTCGGCATATCCATTCCAGCCCTTGCGCGAGATCACGCAAATCCAATATGCCGATTGGCCGGACTTTGGAGCACCGACGAGCCCACTGGAACTCCTTGGGCTGGTGGAACAGGTCAACAAGTATGTGCGAGGGTCGGCCACTTCACCCAATGTGGCAAGTCCGGATGAGGCCACACCCAAGGGCCAACGGCCGATCATGGTTCACTGCAGTGCAGGATGCGGGCGAACGGGCACCTTCTGCACGGTTGATTCGGTGATTGACATGTTGAAACGCCAACGACTTTCGCACGACCGGCACGGAGATCGCATGGAGGTTGACGCGGGCAATTGGGTGTCTCGAGACGACGTCGACCTGGTCGCCAAGACGGTGGACGACTTCCGACGGCAGCGACTGAGCATGGTGCAGAATTTACGACAATTCGTTTTGTGTTATGAAAGCATTTTGCAGTGGTTGGCGGTGCAAGATCAAGGAGTAGGGCCCAAGTTGCAACGGCCTAGCATTTCGGATTCGAGACGGAGTTACCAGGAATGAGTTGAATTGAACGAAAGCGGACGACATAAAACCGGCGTATTGCATATGTATACAGGTGCATGGTTGGGCTGGACTGGCCCGGGTCACATGGATGACAGGTTAACGATTGATGCGGGGGGGTGTGGCGGCACAGCCGGTATAGAAGAAGGCCGTTGACCTGTCTACTCAGTCTTCAGCACCGTGGCTGGCCGGCGGGCATAGCGGGGATTCCAAGGGCGAGTAAAGCCACGTCATATAGCGACCGTGGTGTCGCATTTGTTTTGGTACTATATTTATGATACAGATATTTTCCTCCAAGGCCTGAGCGAGGCTGTGTCGGACGATCCGGGGAATGAGCAAGACCATCCATCTCTTCCATGCGCCGTAGTCTTTTTGTCGGTGACGGAGGAGTTTATTCGTATGCCAGGTCCAACGAACTCGAACCACGGGGTGGGACTCTGGGAAACTCTGGGACGGCATTGATTTGTGGGGAGGATGAATTGACTATTAACAGCTGAACGAGGCCGAGAACTTCAGTCTCGGGGAACTTACTGGGGAGAACCTGGAAGGGCACTGCCAAGGGGCACGGACTCGGTGATTAATAATGGCAATTGGCACACGGCGTGGTTCGTCGGTGCCAGCATGGTCGATCAGCCTCAAGCCTCAAGGTGACAGACCGGGCGGGTGGAGGCGGATTGAGCCAGGTGCTCCTGGCGGTTTTCCTGGCCGACTCAGCCTCGCTGATGTCTTTTTTCGCCGGGCTGACGCCAGCGACGGAGAGTCACAGCGGCGAGTCACGACGATTCAATCATCATTCACCTTGTCCAGCCCAGCCCGGGGACTCAACTCCGGTGGCGGTCAGCGCCCAAGAAAGCACAGCAAGCCCCAAGCCACTCTCCCTCATGTTTTTTGCCAACGGACGCCAAAAACGATCGGGCCCTTTCGACGCCGCGGTGCCTGCACCTGAACAGAGGAACGCCCGAAGGACACTCCGGTAGCGCGGCTTGGCGCGTGGTCGCCGCTTGGAACACTCTAATGAGAGCGGGGCATTGGGGCACGAGACAATCCACCTTGGGCACTAAAAGCACCAAAACAGCCAATGGTTGCTCGACAATTACTTGGCAAGCGGGTGTGTCGTGGGTTTGTCATGATGTTGCCAGAATAGATGCGATCTACACTAACCCAATACCGTATGGCGGTAGCCTCGAGCTGAATACGGCCCCGGTCAGTTTACGCCCAGTTTCGCTCTTGGCGGAAAGAAGGCTTCGCCAGCCAAGACTGAAGCTTGTCCGAAAGGTAAACACCATTCGAGCATTCGACGGCGTCCACGAGGGAATCTGCGGCTGAGAGGCAGATCTCCTCTGAATTCTTCGGGGCTGTGGTGATGAATTCTCGGCACGGCGGCGTCTGTGCCTCGCTGAATACGAAGGGAAAGACGCGTCTGCCGGGGAGCGATCTCACCCAGTCTTACCCAGATCTCACCACTTGGCCCGTCTGGTCGGTCCTATCCTATCCCTGCTCTCCCTCCGAACCCTGGGAGTCTTGGAGCCTTGGTACTGCTTACTCGGGACTTGCTGACCGTGGCACTTTGCTCTATATATAATACGGCGATCTCCTCCCCCCGCCATTCCATCCACGGCTTGAAGTCTGGCCGCCATCTCTCCGTCCAGTCATCCTCCTTGGCTCGCCTCTTATCCTTCCCTGTCTCGTTCCGTCCCTACCCTCCTGCCTGGCCCATGTTGCTTGCGCTCTTTGCCTTTTAATCGTCTCACACCCGACAGGACCAAGTTACCAGGCTACTAGTATTAATTTTTCAACCTCGAATTTCCCACACCAAAGCCGCCAGCCAGTCTTGTTTTTTCTCCCCTTTCACCTCAAGCTTCAGCATCTTCCGGCTCTCCCACACCCAGTACTCCCGCCGAGCACCGAAGCACGACGAATCCGTCCATAGACGCACATACAGACACAGACACACGCAGACACACACAGACACCATCCGCGACCATGTTGTCCGGCCAATACCTGCCCCTTCTGGTGACGATCCCGGTCTTGATGGTGGATGCAATCATCGAGGTGGGCTTCGTGGGATCGATGGTGGGATTCCTACACGACCGAGCGGGCAAATACTTCACCATTGACGCGCCCGCCGGGGCATTCAACCTGCACGGCAAGCCCAAGGGACTGTTAGTCGACCAGGGCCACACGAGCAACGGTGCGGCGGGGACGGCATTTGTGCTGGTGGGGATCTTGGGCCTGCTCACCATCTGGCACGAGAGACGGAGGACGAGAAAGGTATGTCGAGTTTTTGCACCCGTTCCCGAAGCGCATCCCCGCCAACTTTCCTGATCCGCGGGCTAAAATGTGTGTGTACAGTCCTCCTCAGCCACGGGCCATTCGGGCCTCTTCGTCTTCTGGGTGGTCATGTCGGTCCTCTCGGCGATGCTCACACTTGCCGCGCTCATCTACACGTTCGTCCTGACAGCACAGACCGACGACCAGACGATCAACCTGACCGTGGCCGCCGCCAACCCGGAGCCCGGCTTCTACCCGGACCATAACTGGACGCCGGAGAACTGGTTCATCGCCGTGCTGGCGCTCCCGCTCGCGCACGACAGCGATCGCCGCGTCATCCGCAACAACCTACATCTCATGCGCGGCTGGAAGTGGAATCTGATTCCCCTGTTTCTTCTAGGCGTCGTGGTTGCGTCGTTGGCCCTCTGGGAGCTGGTCCGTGGGCGCAGATGGACCGAGGGTGAGTCCCGGGAGAAGTTCCGCGATTCGACCCAGAGTCACAGGTAGTCTCACCTCCCTGGGGAATGCGTGTGGAGGTTATTACATTCGTTCAACTTGTGCGCATGCCTAAATTGTTGAGGGAGGTTCTGGACAATCGCTTTCTAATTCGGCGGAGCCTACGTTTTTCCTTGCTTTTCGAGGGGGGGTGTTTCTACTTTTTTCGGTCCATCCAGGTTTAGGGAATGGGGGGGGGGTGTTAAATGTCTATCTGCCTATCGTTTACCGGCAAGCATGCATGCAAGGACGCATGGAAAGGAGATACAACGGGATTATATTATAATAGCTAGATACTCGTCGAGGAAGGGGTCCCTCTCGAGTGCTGAGACGAATCTACTTGATTAATCAGACATGTACGAAAAGGCCATCATCAACCAGTATCTCCAGTCATTCAATTTCGTCGCTTCCGACTTTTGGTCAGATGCTAGGGATTCAGTCCTCGGGCACAACCTCTAGATGGCTGACCAATGCAAGAAACTGAGCCAAGGAGCTATCTGCGTCCATCACTGATATCATTGTCTGTGCAAGAGGAGACCACAGCGGTTACGTATGTAGCAATGTGGCGGGCAGACCAAAACAGAACAGAACAGACCCGAATAGTCAATGACTTCCCAGCCAGGGACGGTAATTACTTCCTCAGCACTCCGTACTCCGTCCGAACTGTGACGAGGGCGTCACAGTCAGCCAGCCACCCGCACCACCATTTCCCAGCTCCATTCCCCAGGGCAGGGGCCTGACAGGAACGACATGTGGCAGAAAACGAGAGGGCCGGGGACACACTACTGCACCGTCAGTAGTAATGATAATACCGTCACCAGTACCCAGTAGTAATAGTACCAGTAGTAAACCCCCCTCCCTCCATGCATGCGGCGGCCCCCCATCTTCGACGCTCAATCCGGCATTCAGGCCCCCCCCGGACCCGCAGGGCTGCGGCACACGGTCCTGATAGGACGAGCCGACATGGGTGGACATCCTTAAAATTTAAATATCCTGGCGTTTGAGTTGCGTGGTCAGCCTAATCTCCACCTGTGGGTTCAGGCGAGATTCGGCTGACGGTTTTGAGCGGGCGTTGGTGAGTTGTTTGTTGGTAGGGCGTGCAGGGTAGGGGTCGGATTTGGCGTCCGTTGGGGGCTGGCTCTGAATAATAATACTCCGTGCTACTGGGTACTGTGCATTTCGATTCCGCCTAGGCTTGATGCCTGGAATTAAATGTCGCCTACCCAGTAGTAGTAATAGTAGTAGGATTAGCACAGCCTTCGACCGTGGCCCTCAGGCTAGATCTCTAATACTTACTTACCATGGCTTCAAAATGCGGAAATGGCATCCCGCGAGACCTTCCAAAGCATGATACAGTACTTCACCCGCCGAAGATTCCATGCCCCGAGGCCAAAATAGTGTTGCATGAATGGGCCTCGACGTGGCATCCCTCCGTCCCCAGGTAGGTAGGTCGCTCGCAACCGTCGAGATATTGCTCGCTGTAGCGATCTTTACAGATGGTCATCCTTGGCCAGCTTTTACAGTGACAATCAAGGGGATCTTGAGCCACTTCAAACGATCAAGTCCGTTTGATATGGCTGGCGTTCTTGAAACTGTTGCTGCTGCTGCCGCAGGCTTTAGCCTCACTTCCCATTCAGATTGTGGAGAACATTCGTGGAATTCGGGCGCTCTACTCGGCAATCAAGAATGCCCGGGATCATTTAAATGCCGTCGTGTTCGTACTCGAGCTTCTGGATGGTGTTCTTGCTAAATACTCTTCACGAAGCGCGATGGAACTCACCCCCCCCCCTCTCCCCCTCGCCACAGAACGAAGCCGTTGAGTACTGCAGAGCAACTCTCAGTACCTTGATACCCAATCATTAGTGGACTTGAAGCTGGCTGCAGGCCACGGCGATATGACATTATTGGACTTCTGTGAAGGCAGCGTTGCTGCGTAAGAAGTTCGAAAGGGTTTTGGACCAACGTTGACCGGTTGAAACCCGCTCTGATACTGGCTGGCTCGGCTTGCTTCAGAGCATCCAGTAAACAGGCATTTGGCCCCTTGGAAAAATTTGCTCATATTCAGCACAGCCTCACAAATGAAACGACATGCGCGGTGACGAAACCCCGACATTCCGCCTTGCAAACCGGCCGGGCCTTCTCCTGAGCCAGAATACCCAAGCTAAATCAAGCATCCACCAGAAATGGAAGCTGCTTCATGCATTGCTTGATTTGGTGATTGGAGAGCTCGCGACCTTCGAAATAGTCACCCACAACAAGGATGCTTCTTTCCTGCGCGTTGCTAGAAACACTGTTGGAAACACGCTTCTCTTTCGCTTCATGGTTCTTGAACTTTGCGTTGGCGATATGCTCTTATTCCACTGGTGCCCAGATCCTCCGGACACTAACTACCTACCTATACCTTCGTTGACCATAACTGCCGCTATATTCGAAGCATGCGCAGCAGGAGATGATGATGCACTTGTCCAGCAGCTCATCGACAATGGCGATGCTTCCTTCGCCTTTTGAGTGACGGTCAAAGCAATTACGCCGCTACATGTAAACCTTCTTACAACATTGGTCAACCAAATTTCTGTTCTTATTGACGGACATCTCTTCATTTGGAGCTAAGAGACTGATGGTCACCTAAGTCGCCGCAACTTTCAATTGCCCTATGGTCCGCCAGAAGCTTCTTACCATGGCCACTGACGCATGTGCCTCTCGTTGGCGTTTCTCAGCCAAGAGGGGTTTAATCTCAATGAGTACTTCCAGAGAGAAAAAGACTTAAGAGCAGACAGGTGGATTGAAATGTGCGAGGTTGAATATCCTGGTCATTTTGCCACCACACCCCCCAAGGGTGAGTGGTTTGTTAGATTGATGTTCGAGCGACATCAGTCGACAGGGGAAATTGACGCTAGATTTGAATACCGAATCCTAGAGAAAAAAGAAGCAGATACCTGGTGCCTAGGTAGAGGACTTTGGTGAATCATGAGATCCTACACAATCAAGTCATTGCGTTGTCTTATCATTAGAACCCGGCTACATATATGGGACATCCTTCGTTGTTCGTAATTCGTAATGACAAGACCCAAAACCACCTACCTAGGTAACTAAGGAGGCAGTCTCGGATCCTGGTCGTGCTACATTTGACAAACTGTAAGGCACGACAAAGGCAGATTTCCCTTGAGGTTCGCATAAGCCCTATCACACCTTTCTTTTAATAAAATGAATCGCGGATTCTGACACTCCACTTTTAGGCAAAGAATCTTTCTAATATTAACTGTTTTAGGTGGAACCCAGTTTGGCATAAAATCACTATTATTAATTCGAGAACAGAGTACAGAAGTACATACCCCTCCTGGCCGATCTCCTAATATAGGTAAGGTACTGACGGGCTTTCGCTGGCGGGCGGCGGCTCGGGTGTGTACGTAGTCCATATTACTCTCTCGTAAATATTCAGTCCTAGCCAACACCCACACAATTAACTCATCGAGTTTTCATCCTATTTATAATCCTTCCTACCTACTGGACCTGCCGTCACTATGTCCTTCTTCCACGGTCCTTCTGAATCTGATGTGCGCCGCGACAGGAACACCAACCTGACCTCTAACCCAATGCAGACTATGCAGCGTGCCAGCCGCGCCGCCGCATTTTACGTACAATGGCCGAAACTGCACATGGCCCAGGCCGCGACGAACAGATTGATTTGCAGTCGAGTCGACTCCGTCCCACCGAACCAGGCAGAGTGCAGATACATTATTGTCCGAGCCCCAGCTACCCGCGTCGCTGGAGCTCTGCCATTGGTGTGGTTGTTTTGACGGCACCTTGACGCGCGCCGGTGAGCTCGTGGCGGATTTTATTTCAACGTCGTCGTGATGCATTCAATCTTTTGACTTGTTCTGTTTTCGCGTCCCTTGCTTCCATCTCCCTGAGTTTTGGACTGTGTAACCCAAGGCGCAAAATGACCACCGTCCCCGATCCGCTCGAGGGAAAGCCTGAGGGAGAACTCGTCACGGCTTCATCCTCCCCCTCCGTGGAAGGACCCCCAGCTGCTTCCGCTTCCGCTTCCGCCGCCGCCACCACCACCACCACCACCAACGTGTCCCGCTATCTGATCAAACATCCGAAAGCGCTGCAATGGTTCCACAACGGCCAACTCCAAAAGGCAACGGACCAGGAGCGACAGGCCGGCCGGTTTGAGCTGTTCCTCGACCTGCTGTACGTGGCGCTCGTGGCGAATTTCGCCGAAGACCTGGCGTCGCGGCCGTCTGGCGCCGAACTGGTCAAGTACCTGCTGATCTTCGCGCCGGCCTGGCACGTGTGGAGCGACCTCCGCGAAATCATGAACTCGTACTACACCGACGACCTGGTGCAGCGCGGGGTCATCCTGTGGATCATGGCCTTGTTGGTGCTGTACGGCAACAACGCGACACTGGTGGCCGACGACCTGGCCGCCATGAGGACCGCGGTCGGCGCCTTCATGGCCGCCCGACTCACCGTTGCCGCCGTGTACGCCATCTGCTCATTCGCGAGCTGGCAGCACCGTGCGCAGGCCCGGTTGATGGCCGTATTGATCGTCGTCGGCCTGCTGATCTTGATCCCGCTGTTTTTTGCATCCTTGAGCATTCGCACCAAAATCGCTGTCGCCGTCGTCGCCATCGTCTTCCAAGAGCTGAGTTGGATCCTCACTTTCGGGCCTTGGATCAAGTCCAAGTTGAAGCTCGAGTACTCGACCGCCGTCGACATCGCCCACGAGATTGACCGTCTGGCCGCCTTCTACATCATCGTGCTCGGCGAGTACCTGTACAGCATCATCGTGGGGAATCCGGCCGCCGTCGGCTTGAATCTGGGTCTGTTGAAGGCCGTCTGGACCCTGATCATCGCCTTCTGCCTCAATTGGCTGTACGTCAACGGCGATGGGAGTGTCCAGAGTGTCCATCCCATCCGCCGTTCCGCCACCACCGCCTTCATGTTTTTCGGCCTCCACATGCCCCTCGCCGCTTCCCTGTTGGTTGGAGGCCACATCTGTGCCGAAAGCGCCGGCCACGACGAGATCGAGCACGGTGAGCGATGGCTGATGGGCGGAGGCCTGGGCGTCGGCATGTTTTGTCTCTGGATTTTGGCCATGCTGTTCAAGAGTGAGGATTCCGGTCATCTGATTATGCCCAAGACCGTCCGGGTTGGAATGAGGCTGCTGGTCGCTGCCATCTTGGTCCTGCTGCCGTTGGTGGACGAGGAGCGTTTCGATGCCGTCCAGCTGCTGAGCACCGTCATGGGTTTGATCGTCTTCGTCACCCTCTGGGAGACGGTCGGTGGATCGATGAAGGGGATCCGCATTTATGAGCCGTGGAGAAATCGGAACCTGCCAAAGGATGAGTTTCCACAGTACCGTGACTGAAGGCGATTGCAACTCAGCGAGACGGTGCAATTTCCCCACCTCCAAGATCAATAGCTTTTCGAGCTTCTAGGACCGCTTGATAAAGTGACTAGGATGCCACGGGGATCTAGTGGCCGGTTCTCTCTCGGTAGTACTACGGGCGGCCATCCTTGCGTCATCATGGCTCGCACAGCATTTTCCACTCGTCTCTTGTAGGTTTACCCTTGAGGCCTCTCGTCAAAGGGCTATACTGGAGGTCTTTCGACAAGATCTTGATATAGCCGTCGTAGGTAGTACATGCGCTCGTACTTGAACCGACGAAACGCATGACCTGAACTCAGGCTCTTCGATATATGTACTCCGTAATGACGAAGGAAATGGGGGAAATCCACCTCGCAGACCTTTAGAGCACTTGACTCGCTTTGACTTTTGCAAAACAACAGATACAGACCTATCTAGCAAATTTGACAGTCGGTCGTTCGTCTCAGCTGACTCGTTGCATATAATGGATCCAGGCTTCGTTCGTGCGTTGAAGTTTCTTTCGGTCGAGGGGTTCAGCCTTGGGGTTAAAGTTAAGGTTAAAGATAAAGTTAAAGTTAAAGATAGGGTGGTTGCCTCTATGCTCATCTGGTCCGCAGTATGCCTACTGACGCCTGGTTCGCCGAACCAGCCTCAACCTTGATTCTCTCTCGACGTGAATATCGTCCTTCAGGTTTCGTCGCACAGCAAGGAACAGGTTGAAGGAACGAACACATGGTACTGTTGGGCCTGACTCTCTCGATTGTTTTCCGTGGCAGCGGTCCATGCAGAGACTCTCCCAACAAACCAGCACCTTGTCCGACTTGACCCCAGCCTTCCCAGCCCCAGGATCAACACCGGTTGTACCCTCGGCACTTATATCTCGCCCTCGAAGGAGGACACAAAGTTACAATGTCGTTATCGTTATCGTTATCGTCAGAATCCCCTACCTCTTCCTCGCTCCCTCAAAGACAACCCCCATCTTTCCAGTCCCTCCCCTCGGAAATCCTCCAACAAGTCTTCTCCTTTGCCACGACACCCACCTTCCTGCAACTGGTTGTGACGAGTCGTCAACTCTTTTCCCTAGCCTCCCAATCTCGAAAGGTCATCCTCCACCACCTTTACCAGGTCCCCGGCTGGAAACTCGGTCTCGATGACCGCCTCATCCCCACCGCTGATCTCTTCCTCACTCTGCGCCAGAGAGCGACGATCCATCTATTCGGAGCAAACTTCAACGCAGATTGTCGGAGCTTCACCTTCCCAAATGGCGGCCGATTGGACCCCAGGGCCTCTTGTCTTGCCCTTGGAAGCGATGGCCAGAACGAAATCTCGGTTGCATTGAAGAACAGTCTCAGTGCCCGGCTGTACTCGAATCGAGGGCGGCTGTCGGACCGAATCGACTCACCCTACGCTGATGGGCAAGCCAAGATCATCCAGATTGTGCAGAATGCCCACACGGTTTCGATCCTCTATGCCTGGACGCCGGCGGAGAAAGATCCTGTCGACGCTACCTCAAGCTCCGAACCGACACTGAAGGGAAGTACCTCGCAGATCTTGAAGGGAGATAGCCCAACCCGCCGTAAACCCCCATCAGGCGAAGGCCAGTCCAACGCGACCAAAACCTACTATCACCTCGTCCATTTCAACCTGTACAATACCCACACAAATGAACGGCCGGCCTTCTTCATCATCCCGACCCACGAATCGATCCGTTGGAAGACCCTCGTCCCGGTGCATCTAGCCGTGCACAATCGTCTCCAGTGCGCCATCCTATGGGATGCCCCAGATACCGTCCTCCCTACCGCAAATGCTTCCGTGGTGCTGTACACGACAGACCGTCTACCCCAGTACAGCCAAGGCACCTACCTTGCGACGGTGATTTATCCGGTCGACCAGGTCGCCGTGACCCGGCGGATCAGCGAAGACGTAGACGAAGATCGACCTAAAGTCGAGAGCCCAGCATACGAGAGGCTCTACACCGAGACCAGTCTCGGCGAGAGACGGAAGGGCCGGGACCTCCGCCTCGTCCACCCGGGGGTGAAGCCGCGCTCGATCTCCTTCTTTAAAGACGGACGCCGGCTGTTCCTCTACGCGCCTGGCTCCGTCACCCCGTACACGACGCTGCTGGCCAACGACACCCTCCGCCACCGCACGACCTACTATGTGACGCCACGATCCCCCCATTCTCTATCCTGGGCTCCCAACCCGGGCAACTCGATACCGATGGCGACCACCAACACGCGCAGAAACCTCATCCTCCAGGGGATCCGCCAACGGGCCCTCAAGACCAACCAGACCACAATCTACAACCTCCCCTTCAGCCTCACCCTGCCCTTCTACTCTCAGCACGGGATGATGCTGCACGGCGAGCCCGCCGTGGCCGAGTGCGTATTCTACATGCTCTGTCTGGCTACAACGACATTGCCGCCGGCAGGGGTCCTCATAGCCACCACTCCCGAGGGGGAGCCTGTGTACAAAGTGGCCCAAGGCGCGACGGGTCCCGAGACTCTCACGATCGTGCGGATCCGCAAGCGCATGCCGCACGACCAGTGCCTGCACGTCAATTCCACGGATGACTTGCCGGTCCTGCCTGCGCCGCCGAGACCGCGGATGCTCGATCTGTCGGTCAATATTGACGACGACGACGATGACGACGACATCATCATCGACCCGCATCAGATTCCCAGTGCGACGGTCAACAGCTACGGCGGCATCGACGGGGTTTTCGCCGCAGACAACAACGACAACGACAACAACAACAACCTGAGCACAGACACCGATCTGCCTCCCGGTGTCGAAGAGGTCCCTCCGAACCCCACAGCCCAGACGGCAGCGTTCGAAGTCGTTGACACCGGGACCGACACGGACGACGAAGACGACGAGCGCGACCGCGATGCCCTCGACAGAACCGATCTCCGCGTCGTCGCTCGCCTATGGGGTTGGAATCGCCAGACCACCACCCTGACGGGGCTGGACACGGTGAGCGTCTCCCCGCGCGGCGAGAGGATTGCAGTGGCCCAGTGGGACCGTGTGTTGGTTTATGCCCTCGATCCCATTGCGTTGAGCGAGGAAAGCGACGACGAGAACTCGGACTCCGGGAGTGAGGTCGGCGGTGCGAGTGTCAGTGGTAGTGAGGCTACAATCTATATCACCGTCGACCCGCACCAGGAGATCATTGACCTCAACGACACTGACGATGACGACACGCATTCGACTGCCCAAGGCCAAGACCAAGATCAAGGCCAAGCTGAAGCCGACGGCAGCGACAACAGCAATCTCAACACCGACGCCGACTCCTCCAACCCCACCCAAAACCCACCCCCGGCACCATCTCTATCCGCATCCCAAGTCCCCCCTCAACCTACTACACACCATGGACACGCGCCCGGACACGCATCGAAGCCCCCTCGGTCTTTGCCGGCAACCGAGCTGAATGCCCGCCTGAGGAACGTCTACCCGCGCGTCGACGACGAAAATCTTGGTGGCTGGGTGGTCGAGTTGAAGCCGGTCGTGTTGAAGATGGAGGGTGGCGCCGTCGTGAGGAAGATGATTTGGGGTCTTGGCCCGTCGGGGTTTGGTGATCAAGACGATGGTGATGGTCAGGATGAGCGCTTGCGGGCGCGTGCGGAGAGTTGTGGAGAGGAAGAAGAGGCCGAGGTTGAGGATGAGGACGAGGAAGAGGACGGGAATGATAAGAAAGGAGTCGAGGAAGTGGAGGCTGTGGAAGACCTGGATGGAAGGGAGAACAACGAGACCGACAAGAATGAGAAAGAGCCCGACAATAATGAGGCCAAGATCAAGGTTGCAGATTTATCGACCACTGCTGAAAGGAAGACAAGGTATGGACATGCCCTTGATTTGACGCTCTCTCAAGGCGACGAGCCATCTACTTCCAACACCAGTTCGCAACACGACTCTCTGACACCCAAGCAACCCGACCAAATACCCATCCTATCTTCAAATCTAGAACCGGGTCGAATCACCAAGAAGCAGTCATCACTCCCCAGAACCACGACCCCAAAAGCAAGAGGACGGTCCGAAACTCCTGATGAACCCCTAGCCCCAGCGCCTTTGTCAGAATGGAAACTGAGCGGTCAAATCAAACATGTAGCCCGTCCTGATGGATACCATGTCCGACTCGTGGACCACGCCGCGGTTGATCGTGAGATGGCGGTTGTCCAAGACGAGGAAGAGGATGGCCAGGGAAAGGGCAAGGAGCGCACGGATGATCAAACCCAAGATCTGAAACCGGAGCTGCAAACCGAGGAGGTTGAACAGGCAAGTAAATCTCCAGCCCTGGAATCACCCCATGTCTCCGGCAGCACATCTCCTGGGTCCGAGGACCATGAATCGGTATACTCTGAAATGCCGCCACGGTTGAAGTGGAAGCGAAAGCCGAGGAAACAAGTTGCGGAGAACGAGTTGATTGTCTTGACAGATAGAGGAGTACAGATCTGGGACCTCAGCGTCTGGGGGAAGGGGAGAAGGATCCAATGTGATCTTCAAGGTGACGATGTGTTGCAATAGCCGCGGAATATGTAGAAAGGTCGTGTCGTGAGAAGGCACGGCCCTGTGAGCGAGTAGGCCCTGCGTGACGGAAATAGCCGGGCTGAAGATGACAAAACCGACTCCATATATAAGTTCTGCCACTCCCGCAATTTTGACAGCATTGTTCCAATGATACGGGCTGGCTCATGCCCTTGAGCGCTCCATGGTGTCATGGCGGTAGTATTCCTGCCGCTGAGGGTGGGCACTCTCCTTGAGGCTCATTGAGGCTCAGCCTATTTCTCTCCTCCACCTCCACCGCCACCTATGCTGACCATGGCGACGATCAAGAAAACCCACCAGTATTTCTGGAAGAAGCTCTTCTCTTGCTGCTCTTCTTGTGGGACCTCCTTTCCTTCCGCATCTGTCTGCACCGGTTTCCGGGAATCGAGGACTGGAGCTGGCCCAGACCCTGAAGTGACCAGGTTGACTTTGACAGGCTCCAACAGTGCAGCTCTGCTTGCCGCCTCCTCTCTTGCCTTTCTTGTGTTTGGAACTGGGGGAGGAGATGGTATTGGCTTTCCTTTGGCCTTGGCTCTGTCAACCTTCTTCTTGTACCGTTCTTCTTCCTGTGTGAGAAGTGGTGGGGAGAGGCTAGAGACTGAGGCGGAGAAGACGGTGCCATCCTCGGGGGACAGCCAAAGATCAATCTTCTGGTGTAGATCTTGGCTGAAGGTGGCTAGAGTGGTGATTGTAGAGCTGCCGTTCGGGAGGAGAATTCGGAGCAGCTTGGATGAGGTTGGCTCGGAGGTGGTGGATTTGACGCCATCTAGACTGGGAGGGGTCCATGAAGAGAGAGAATGCTTGCGCGACTGGGGATCGTACAAGACGGTGACCAGCGGCTTGACTGAGGAGGATCCGACTAATTCGTAGGACAGAGTGATGGACTTTGGGTATTTGGGAGCCTCCTTGGCCGCCAAAGCAAGGGACAGACAACCCACAAGCAGCACAAAGCTGCGAAAGGGAGGGGAGAGACGCATGTCAACGAGGTGGCAATCAAAGACAGCGCGGTGAGTGTTGGTGAAGTTGATCGTCTTTTGACTCAAACGCAGTTTCCTTTGTTCTTTCCCACTCCACCACTTGCAGTTGTAAAGGGAAAGTAGGCCGAGCGGAAAGTACAAACAGATTCACGACGCGCACCTTCCCTCAAAGATTCCTTCTCTTTCCAGTGAGTCAATATGTAGTCGCCATGGACTTCCTCCAGGACTCTCCTGGAGACTTGGATTCTCCGTATTCCACCACCACTGACAAAGGCCTCCAAGATTTCTTAGTTTCTTCAGACTCTGACGACATGGCCACCATCACTGCTCCTGGCGCCAAGCAGAGCGAGACCGCCAGTGACAAAGATAAACTGCATCCTGAAGTCCTCAAGAACCTTGACCTTCACCAAGGCTTCATGCGGCAGGCAATCAACGTGGCCGAAGAGGCGTTGGCAGGAGGTGAAACTCCCGTTGCCTGCGTCCTCGTCCACGATGGCAAGGTGGTTGCTCGCGGCATGAATGACACCAACCGATCCCTCAACGGCACCCGACATGCGGAGTTTCTCGCCATCTCTGAATTCCTCGGCCAATTCCCAGCCAGCAAGCTCAAGGAAACGGATCTCTACGTCACGGTCGAGCCTTGCATCATGTGTGCTTCAGCATTGCGGCAATATGGCATTGGATGCGTCTACTTTGGCTGTCCGAATGAGCGATTTGGTGGAAATGGGAGTGTGTTGCCTGTCAATTCAGACCAGGGGATTGAGGAGGGCTACCCTAGCTACGGTGGCATCTACAGAAAGGAAGCCATCATGCTGCTCCGCCGGTTCTACATCCAGGAGAATGAGAATGCGCCAAATCCCCGTGCCAAGGGAAACCGAGAATTGAAACCTGTGGTCTGAATGGCGGAGGTGACGGCGGAGGTGAATGGCGGAAGCCATGGTTATTGATGGGAGGCGGTGAAGGGACATGGTTATTTACACCTTCAACAAATCGAGTGGCCTCGAGGCAGCCGCGAGTATGAGCTCGGATGACAGAACGACTCGAATTAGCTGCAATACTCGCCTTCACCCACACAGCAGACCTTGTTAATCCAAATTACTCACCACTGCTAGAATTTTTCATTTGCTTCTCCATTTCACTGGGAGACGATGGGAGCTGTGAATAGATCGGATATTACGGAGTAGGTACGGCATAAATGACGAGGCTGAGGCAGCAGGTTGCCGTCACGTGATATGATTAATATTATTGATGAATGCCAACGAGACACGGTCCCAAAGCGGTTAGCGCATTCCTGTCGAATCACAAACGATGCTCCAATCATCCGTGCATCCCCTGGTCAACTTTTTTCCAGTGTCTCGCCATCCGACCATCACTCTCTCCACTGCGTTGTTCCCTGCACCTCAACGCACTACCACAGCTTCTATCTGGTGAAGAATAATATTCACCACCCTCCTGTTTGACCCCATCTTGACACATCAGAGTCTTGCCATTAGCTCAGTGTCAATCTCTCTCCACCGCCTCTTGTGCTCGCACAGCATCCCCCCTCACCTCGAGACCACCCTCGAATTGCCCTTGCCGACCATCCGATCGTGTTACCAATCTCACTCACTCTCCCCCGAGATGTCTTCAACCCGTCTCCGAAAAGCAGGTCCCGCCGAGCTCCCCAAAAAGGCTCTGAAGGACGCCAAAGCTCCCAAAGACACCAAATCAAAACAACCGACCGCGACGAAGAAAGCCGCCGACCACCCCCCCAAAACATCCCCTAAAGCCGCGTCCAAAACATCCGCGGCACCTGCAAAGCAGTCGAAGAAGAGAAAGGCTGAAGATGAGGTCGAGGAGAAACCTCAGGTCAATGGTGTCAAGAGAGTCAAATCGGCATCTCCGACCCCGGTTCCAGAACCGAAAAAGACCAAGGTCGCTGCAGCAAAGACGACGACTGCAAGCAAGGCGAAAGCCAAGGCTGCCATCAACCACGCTCCTACCGAGAAACTCAACGTCTACGTCTTTGGAGAAGGCTCTGCTGGTGAACTGGGACTGGGAAGCGCCAAAGGCCAAACTGAAGTGAAGAGACCGCGTTACAATCCCCTCCTTAGTCCTGATGCTGCTGGAGTGGTTGCTTTGTCAGTCGGCGGCATGCATACCGCTGCTCTCACACATGACAACAAGATTTTGACCTGGGGCGTCAACGACCAGGGGGCTCTAGGCCGAGACACTGCCTGGGATGGCGGTCTTCGAGACCTCGATGAGGACGCCAGCGACAGCGATTCCGAAAGTGGGTCCGAGACCGCAGTCAACCCCAAAGAGTCTACCCCAGGAGAAGTCGACCTCTCCGGTCTGCCCGAGGGAGTTTTGTTTACACAGGTCGTTTGTACCGACAGTGCCACGTTTGCCTTGACAAGTGAGGGAGTCGTGTATGGGTGGGGCACGTTCAGGTCAAACGAAGGCATCTTCGGCTTCGACCCTACCACATTGATCCAACTCCGACCCAAGATCATCAAGGGAATCAAAAACATCACCAAACTGGCCGCCGGGGCCAATCATGTGCTGGCCCTTCAGAGCAACGGCGTGGTCTACGGATGGGGCTCTGGTCAACAAAACCAACTGGGAAGAAGAATCCTGGAAAGACGCGCCTCGAACAGTTTGATTCCCATGCCAATCGGACTGCCCAAGAAGATCATCCACATTGGAGCGGGGGCATACAATTCGTTCGCTGTCCGAGAGAACGGCGATGTCTACTCTTGGGGGTTGAATAACTTTGGCCAGACTGGTATTCCCAAGGAGTTTGATGAGAGCGGTGCCAGCAAAGGTGCCGATGTTCATCAGCCGATTGTCATTGAGAGTCTGCACGGAAAGGGCAAGGTGACGTGCATTCAAGGTGGAGCTCACCATACCGTGGCTGTCACCGACAAAGGCGAACTGCTGGTCTGGGGACGACTTGATGGTAACCAAATGGGAATCAAAGTCGCCGACCTTCCCCCGGACGATGTTGTGCGTGATTCGGGCAGTCATCCCCGAATCCTCACCGTGCCAACCCAAGTTCCCAACATTGATGCCGTCTATGCCGCTGCCGGTTCCGATCACTGCATAGCCATTGACAAGAAGGGAAAGGCATGGTCATGGGGTTTCGGCACCACTTTCCAGACCGGTCTTGGAACCGACGAGGATATCGAAGTGGCTACACAAATCGACAATACAGCGGTCAGAGACAAGAAACTTGTCTGGGCTGGCGCCGGTGGTCAATTCAGCGTGGTCGCCGGCCTCCCCACTCCCGTGGTCAATGGCGTGAATGGACACGCTTAGTGGACGCAAGATGGAGCCCATTCCGATTATTTTCGACTCAACCAGCCTCGCTGAGCGGAACATTCGTTGGCGGTGGCAAGGGAACCATGGATACAAATTGGGTTAGGAAAAGGATGCAAAGCATTTTACTTTCGACAACAGTTTTCAGCTTCAACAGACAGCGTCTAATAACCAACAGCGTGAGATTTGGGCTTCAGATACTGTACAAATAATTGGGAACAATATGGTTACTTGGGCTTGGAAATTGCGGCGAGGAGATACGACGAGAGGGCTTTTTGGCACTAACGAGGGGGTTGGAAGGAGGGTGCCAGCTCCCATGATGGAGGGAAGAAGGGAGATGCCTGATTGCCTGAACTGGACGAATGGATGGATAGGAGGTTGGTTGGTGGAATCTTGTATTTTATGCCTCTGGCGCAGCGATGGAGGGCTTGTGCTTGGGCTGGTGTGGTGGTGGCGTTGCTGGCCATATCGACTGTCTTCGTGCGCACTCTCAGTCCTGAAGGAGCGAACAAGCATAGAATCACCTTGCAAATTGCTGAAACACTAAGACAATACTGGCATAGTAGTAATAATAGGACCTGTGTCTATGCGTGCTCATACGGAGTAGTCTTCTAACATTTCCTACGGAACTCGGGGTCAACGCCGAGCAACTCCTGAGTCTTGAGTCTTGAGTCTTGAGTCTTGACTCCTGACAAATCGTGTTGACTTCGGCAACTCTCCGCTCTCCCCTCACCTGGGTCTTCCGTTGACGTTCATGGTCAGGATAGCGAATAATGCCCTCGGCCCTCCCCTCATCCTCAGTCTCCATGCCAGCGGAGCCCACCTTGTTCGTCCCGCGCGCGTCGAGAAGCCGACATGATATGCCACCACTTATAACCATGATCCCCCCCTCTCTTCCCGAGAAGATGGGGATTCAAAGGCAAGTCAATCTCATCGCTACTAGTTTACGTGAGTTTTCATTTCATAGCCACACAACTCTACGCTGTAACCCCTCTTTCTTTGCCTACCAAACACCCCTCCAAACCCGAGATATAAATCCACTCTCATAACACCACCCCCCCAACCCCCCTTCCCCCTCCAAGGCAACTCACCAACACACGTCCTCGGGACCGACGAGCGAAAATGACAGGCCCTCCGGTCCCGTTCAGCTCGCTGCCGCTGTCGAAAGCGCACGAGGCGACACGGCTGAACGCGTGGGGCGCCTACGGGGCGAGCGATGAGCTGGGGTTCCTCAACCGGCAAACGCCAGCGATCATCGCGGCGGCGGCGGCGTCGGAGATCAGCAGCGGGATCCGAGTGCCAGTGGACGCGGCGCTGGACTTCCAAGGGGCGAAGCCGCTGTTCGGGCGGCAGGTGTTCAAGAAGGATGTGTACCAGAAGAAGCCGCGGGTGGTGCACGACGACACGTGGGCGTTCAACACGCAGAGCTCGACGCAGTGGGACGGGCTGCGGCACTTCGGGTACCAGGCGGCGGGGCGGTTCTACAACGACACGACGGTCGAGGACATCGCGGGCACGAGCGAGCGCGGGCGCCAGAACCCGGACGTGCTGGGCATCCAGAACACGGTGCGCGCGGGCGGCGTGACGGGGCGCGCCATCCTGGTCGACTTCCGCCGCTGGCTGGACGACGGGCCGGGCAAGGACGTCGTGGCCCCGGGCCAATTCACCCAGTTCCAGACCTCGCCCATCAAGCTGGACTGGATCCTGCAGACGCTGCGGTGGCAGGGCACGGAGCCCCGCTTCGGCGACATCCTGATCGTGCGGTCCGGCTTCTTCAAGAGCTACTACCACATGCTCGCGACCGACGAGGCCGAACTCGACCGCCTGACCAACCTGTCGCCCCCGGGCCTCGGCGGCGTCGAGCAGTCCGACGCTGTCCTCGAGTGGATCTGGAACCACTTCTCCGCCGTCGCCTCCGACCACCCCAGCTTCGAGCGCTGGCCCTCCCCTTACCCCTGGAGCATGCACGAGGTCCTGCTCGCCGGCTGGGGCTGCCATATCGGCGAGTTGCTCGACCTCGAGGCCCTGAGCGCCGAGTGTGCCCGCCAGAAGAGATGGAGCTTCTTCCTCGCTAGCATGCCCACTTATGTCCCCGGCGGCGTCGCCAGTCCCGTCAATGGCGTCGCCATCTTTTAGGCGCCCGACCACCGTCGGAGAGATTCAAATGAGAGCGAAGCGGGGACAATCGAGAATCGAGAATCGAATGAAGGACTAGCATTAAGAGAGAGAGAGAGAGAGAGAGAGAGAGAGAGAGAGAGAGAGATAGGTGATTTCTCACTATTCTTGGGGTGTCCAATTGCCTAGCTAGATCCCATGAGAAGCCTTGATCAACAGTGATTCGAGACGCTCGAGACATAAGTAGCTATGTATGTAGGTCGGGAGATAAATGGCTCCTGAGCAAAGGCCCTCGGGGAACATTATACTCTCTCAATGCAAAATTTTCATTCTACAATAATAATTATATCAACGACTTTGATGGCCGTGGCACTGTCCAGTGCCTTCCCGTTCATCCTCCAAAAACGCACAGTGGTACAAATTCAACAGACCAAATAATGGTACAAGATTACAAGATGCCAATGACCAATTGAATAAGTCAGGGCTTGATATGGAAACATGGTGATGGTCGTTGGTTGACATTGCTCCAAAATTGGGCTTTCGTAAAAGGTGACAAAACACAGTTGACAATCTGAGGGTCGCAGATTTGGTGAAGGTAGAGTTACTCCGTCGTCCCTTTCTTTCCTTGCTGGAAGTACTAGGGTCCAGATGTTTCCAGGTTGAATTTGGTCCTGGTTTGACAATTTGTTAAACCGACGCTTTCGTCGTCGTGTGGTTTGAGATCAGCTTCAGGCTATCCAGCGCAATTCCTCTCGAGACAATATGCTGGAACGGATGGGGAGGAGATGTCAATCCGATGTCTCTGTCCCAGTCCGTCTCCGTTTCCCACGGAGTCGTGTCGCTGTTCGAGTATGTCCGCTTGGCGTGGCTGGTAACAAGCTTGTCCTTGGAAGCCCTGACGTGGATTTCGATAGGGCCGTCGCTGTCGTAGGTGTTGCCGTGTTGATGTGAGAGGGGGTCGCTGATTCAGGCCCAAAACGCCCTTCCAGTCGATTCGTTTCATTCTGGCCCCGGGGCCCCAAATCGACCCCTACAAAACTCCATGCTCGCCTCGTGGCGGAAACCCGTATTCTATTCCAGTCCAAGGGCCAGCGGATCAAATATTGCTTGGTGGGCCAGGCTCTTCGGCAAAAGGAGACGGAAATGTTGCGCTAATTACCCGATCGCCAACGCCTTGTGAGAAGGTTGCGTTCCCAAACAAAAGGTTTCAATTTCAATTTCAATTTCAACCCTTCCTCTCAAGCCATTCCATCAACATGCGATGCTTCTTGTCTTCATACTCCTGCACACAAGTGGTCGGCTTGTTCGCTTTTCGAAAGTGCACATGCTCGCCGCCGAGATCGAAGGTCATGCCGAAAGTTGCCTCGGATTGGCCCTTGTAGAGATCCGCGGCTGGGGTTACTGGCCGCAGGGGAGTGTCGCCGGACGATGCAGAGAGGAGTTTTCGGTTGACTACATCCACGGATCCTTCGGCGGTGGTAGGTGAAGGGGCGTGGTGGTGTGAGTGAGGGCTCGCGAGGCGCATCCGTAACTGTTCGGCCCACGATGGTACCCTGGAGCGTGAGCGGGAGCGTGAGTGGACTGGGGACTGTGCTCGAGGTGAGGTTCGAGGTGACTGTTCGTCTGAGTCGGTTTGACAGGCGTGGGATGTCATTCTAGGTGCCACACTGCCCATCGAATGGGCTTGGCCCTGGTCGGCTTCTTGGGTCTCGGTGGCTGCCGTGTTAGAGAAAGGATATTCGGGGCCATCTCCGGTCGGATGGGAGTGCAGACCGGGGGTGCTGATTATAATGGGGATATCGACCATTGCTCGATACGGTCGACCATGAATTTCTGTTGGTAGTAATGTGATTTGTAGTATCACTGCTGAATTGATATGTTTCTTAAGCTGGGGGGTGCAAGGAACACTAGTGGAGGATGGGTTTGTGTACTATTTGTACCCTCAGCGGGGGGACTGGCATTTTACTTGGTTCTTCATTTAACTCGGGAGTTGAGGAACGGGATTTCACGAGACTGGCTCCGGAATATGACACAACTTATGTAGCGTGTGTGACGCGAAGCTTCAGTTGAATAAGAGTGGAGTCGAGAGGGAGTTCTGCCCGCGTCAAGTGGATGGGTTAATCCATAGAACGCAAGGACCACATCCGTGGACAGGCGTGAGAGTTTCTTAGTGGTGGAATTCGATTCCTCGACACTCGGCGACAACAGGCGCACAAGATTCGTCATCGTCATCGGCAACCAAGGACAGGACTGCACTATCGAGAGGACACGCACCGTTATTGACCGGACCCGCACCATCGACAGGACATGCACCATCGAGCTCTTCGGGGCACAGCCCACTGCCAGGATCCCACAGGGGGCTGAGCAGGTTCATCGAATAGGACGCTGGAAAGACTTGGTCGACAGCCCATCGTCAGATGACGAAGAGGGGGGGGACAAAAAGGCTCAAGGCTCAAGGCTCAAGGTGCAAGGTGCAAGAGTCTCATCGAGCGACAGGCGGCGAGAGCGGCGAGACAAGAGAGAACCCTGGGCCCAGCCAGCTGAGGCTATTGTGCATATTCTGGGGTAAAGCTGACGGCGCCGATCAAGGGCACCGGTGCAAAAATGGCGCAAAGGGACGAAGAGAAGAGATTGAGGAAGAGGTTGAAAGAAACGAAAAGAGTGGAGCAGCGGAGCGGGCATCGTATGACGCGGTACGCAAGACGCAATACCGGGCAGCGGAAGATGGGTCCAACGACGGTAAATACTGGAAATCCCGAAAGACGCAAAATATACTCAATACACCCAATACACTCAATACACTCAATACGCCCAATACGCCCAATACGGCAAACCCGGCGGTCTGACCGTCACCCGACGACAACCCCACGATAATGGCTCGGCGTCACGCCACCCCGCATCTACGACAGCACCCGACCATACACGACAACTGCAAGCACAGATGTGAGCTGAGGGCTGAGCTGAGGGCGGAGAGCGGCGTGCAGAGAGCAGCGTGCAGACAAACAAACCCGAGTACAGCCACGGGAGCCTGGGCTGCAAATGGCGGGAATCCACGAATCAACATGCCTGCATACCGCCCGTCGAACTGCTGCTCAACATAAAAGACTTTGTCGAGGACCGCTCAACATGAGACGAGAGAAGAGAACCACCAGCCACAACACAAACCACTGAGAAGAGCATACCAACAAACCACCAACCACGGCAACAACATCAACACCGACATCAACAACGCCACCAGCAACACCGACGTTGAAGATGTTTTCCCAAACAGCTCCGGTAAGCCAGATCCGCCGCCCCAAGCGAGCACCGAATGACCTCCAAGGCGGATCACATCGCTAACCCCATGGTTTCAGGTTGACGAACATCACGAAAAAGCGACCAACTCGACTTCGAGTGTCAAGGACAATGCCTTTGTGTCCATCTACAACGACAACGACATGAGCGAGTACCTGTACCGCACCCCGCCCTTCGCCTCGGGGTTTTTGCCCCTGGAACCCGAGGACTCGGCGCACCCGCACCACCCCACTGCACCGGTCGTGATCAAGTCGACGATCCGACCGACCGAGACATTCAACACGGGCACGACGCCGCCGCCGCCGGCGATGGACAAGAAGCCCGCCACCGCAGGCTCGGCCGCCATCCCCAGCAAGGAGGGCGCGGGCAGTGCCCCGGCCAACACGGCGGCCAAGGTGGTCGAGAACCGGCCCGGCTTCATCGAGGTAACCACCCCAATCATGCACGAGGCCAGCCACCAGGTCTCCCCGCACCGCCCTAATCACCATGCCCACAGGAGACACTCGCACGAGGCTCCCCCGACGATGAGCTGGTGGCCCGAGACGGAACAGGTGGCGCAGCACCAGTGGGTGGACAAGGAGGACACGTCGGCGGACGAGGAGGAGGATCTGATTGAGGACGAGATCTTCGGCAATGTCTTTTACGAATGACATGGGACACGACAACAACGACGACGACATGACGATGGAAATGAAACACACACACACACACACACACACAGCATCTCCTTTTTTGGAACCGAGGATCCTGCACCTGCTTTGTCGGCGAACAATCAGGGATTTGGAGTATCGAGTATCGAGTGCGTGCACTTTGGGCCCAGGGGCCCTCACTCTTGCTCTTTGTATTATCAGCCTTTTTCTCCGGCCATATTCAACAGGCACATTTAGAATGCCTGGTTTGATCAACCGCACAATGATTGAGGACTAGAAGTTCCACTTCTGAATTCACAGTACCACCTGCTCCAATAATTCGGATCCCTGTGTTCGATTCGTAGTTTCCATTACTGGAATATCCCATCTGTCCGTCATATATTTGCTAGGAATTCTTCAGAGGACCGGTTAAATGGGGTAGACTTCTTCTCCCAAGACCCATTGGAAGTCCTTACCTCCCTCTTCCGTGGCAGCAACTGGGAAACTTGATCGATGCACGTTGCAAATAGTAAGCCATATCTTCAGGTAAATTCATCACATTAGGCTAAAAAAAAGCTGTTTTCGTTCGTGTCAACATTGGGCCACCCATTCAGACATTCAAAACTCCTGGCAGCGTATAAGCCATGCCCTTTTCCAAAATGATACTTGGTAATTCGTTCCACTGTTTCCCCATCGCTGACGCCGTTCGGCCACGCATTATCATCGTCAGCAAAACGGAAGCCACCGCCGATGTCATTCCCTTTAATCAGCGAGCATGGGCATTCCCTCGTCATGGTTGTTCACGGGCACGGTGACATGCTCGACGGTGCCATGCTCCAACTTGGGGACGACGACGCTCAAGACGCCGGCCTCCAGTCTCGCATGTGTATTGTCGCGATCGACATCGATGGGGAAATTGAACGCGCGCATGACGTCGCCAATCTGCCGCTCCGAGACGGAGAGGTGCGGTTCCTTCTTTTGGACTTTGCCCGATTTGTTCGAGGGCGACGACGAGGCCGTCGATCCCTTTCGCGGCACCAGAGGCTCCGCTTCTGTGCCTTCCTTTTTGGCCTCGCCGGTCCCTTCAACGGTCGTTTCCGTCGCCGGTGGTTCGGTGGCTGCTGCTGCGGCAGTTGCTGGTGCTAGCTGCGGCTCCCCGAGTTCCGACTCTGGAATCTCCGGCCGGGTGACTTTGGTCGTCACCAACAGCGAGCGGAGCGACGTCCAGCGCAGGTGCAGTTCCGACTTGTCCTTGATACCGGGCAACTCGATGTCCAGGTGGAAGTTGATTGGTGTCTCGCGCACATCCGCCCGCGGTTGGTGCAGATCCTGGTCTTTGTTGTGCAGCGCCTTGTGCGCCTTGTGCGCCATGTAAGAGAGTGGCAAGTGGTGCGTGTGGCCTTTCTCCGGATAGGTGAGCGCCACGTGGGTGGTTGGGTAGGGCTCGACATCAGCCGAGGACATGTAGAAGTACGACATGGTGTCTTTGGGGGGTTACCGAGTCCTTTGTTGGTTTTGGTTGGTTGGGTTGGGTTGGGTTGGGTTGGTCTGATTCTTCGCACTTTCTTGTGGTCTACTACTTGGGTTCTTCGACCTACCTCCAAGTCCGAGGACGTACCGTTATATTTGTGTTCAAATTCTCCCCCACTCTTTCCCCGGGAGAATATTCCCGCGACACCTCGGCCATCAACAGCCTGTGCGTAACTAAGGGGGTGTCGCGTCGGGCTATTACCATAATGCTGTTGCTAGAGAGCGCTGGAACGTTCGCGTACCGGTCACGGGTCACGGGACCTTGCAAAACGTCTATGTCATACGATGCCAAGGCGAC
The DNA here is from genome assembly GCA_001599795.1 of Exophiala calicioides. Lineage (NCBI taxonomy): Eukaryota > Fungi > Ascomycota > Eurotiomycetes > Chaetothyriales > Herpotrichiellaceae > Exophiala > Exophiala calicioides. Next base: position 1,188,342 of record BCHZ01000003.1, read on the forward strand.
GAGACAGAAACAGGCGTGAACAGGGCAGGCACTGCACTGCAGCCAGCCGGCAACCGGCGTCGAGTGTCGAGCGTCGACGATCAGAACTCGGGTTGTTAGTTGCCAGGGGAAGACGGCGAAGTCGAGGTGGTACCCAGGTGGTATCAAGGTGGTGTGAGGGCTTTGAGGCTGTTTCAGTGCTTCCGTACCGCTAACCCCAAAGACGCATGGTTGATACGACGCGACCGGGAAGGCTCTGACCCCTGAATGGCTTCTTCCGACAGCGGAGGGACTCTTTGTGTCTCTGACCTGCACGCCCAGCACCCGAGTCGCGGACTCGGCCATGATTACTGTGGCTCACCTAACTCGATGGCCAGGGGCCTGTGTCCCGCTCTAGCTCGAGCATTCTGCTCATCAAGCCCAAGGCCGCTGCCGGCCGTCATGCCACCAAGCCTAATCTTTCCCCAACTCAGCCACAGCCGGGCGACCGAGCAGAAACAACGTCTCAGTCTCGGTTTCTGTAGACAGTATATATTTCCCCAAGGCGTAGGTACACCGCCAGCACCTACTATTCAGCCACACACCAATCCCAATCCCAAAGACTACCCAGTACCAGCAAGTCTTCCAATCAACCACATCAACCACACCAACCTCTTCGAAATGATTCGAACGCGGATGCCACACTCCTGTATGACCAGGATCGGGACTCCGGCCTTCTGTCAATCATACACCACCTCGCGGCCATGGATGAGCGAGGGCGACACGGGCTCCATAAGATCAGGCGGCTCGGCAGCAGGGTAAGCGACGGGGATCTCCCATGCGAGCATCACAAGATCAGGCTGACGTTGAAACCCCGACAGTGATTCGTTCAATCGCCGTGAACAAGTGATGGAGAACATGTACTTTAAGCAGCACGAGCTGGAGAAGTGAGTGGCCGGATCCGCGGAACCGCATTGACCCAGACCCAAATACTGATTGGGTTTCTTTAGCATCAAAAAACTAAGAGAAAAGCTCGCCGTCCAGCGGCAGCACCTGGACGAGGTCGAAAGCCACATAAACGAGATGGAAAAAGCGGCCGCTGCATCATCACAACAGCAACAACAACAACAACAAGCGAAATGACTCTCCGGGAGCAGACTTTGATTGCATCCAGGCGTGGTTTCTCTGGCGTTACAACGGGCATACGAAGGCCGCATATCTCGGGCATGGCAAAAGAATGGACATCCCTTTTGGCCTGGCGTTGGGAACAGAGACACAGACACTCTCCCGCCAAATATAGGATTTGGCAGGTTTACTTGTACCCCCACAGCTGTGGAAGATTGATTTGTAAAGCTCAGCACTCCCATCACCTCAGGATGGAGAGTAAAATCTGATTATTCAACCCCATGATGAGACCCTGGCTTGTATTCTGGTTACCGAGTACCTCGTACCTAGCCCCTTGGGGGTTCTAAAGGCAATGTCGGAGTGGCAACGCTGCTCTCCGCCAACCACCTACTTAAATTGATCAGGAGAGCATGGAACAGACACGCTGACATCGGGAGATGAAGCTGCTTGGTTGTTCACGCTTATTGTAGTCTTCGGTTCACAACTTGGCTCGGAACTACAATCATATTACTCTCCTCCCCCCCTTTTCAACCACACCGGTTTCTGTGCTCTTCCGACCCCAAGTGACCTTGACCTCGAACCTAACTGCGAATCCTCCCTCAAGACTCGAAAGCCTGAAAATATGGCGCAAGGGAGCAGCGCGAAGAGAATCCGGGGAAGGCAACAGCTCCAAGCATCGAGTCCACTGGCTCCACCCAAGGAGGCCCCGCTTATGTAAGGATCAGACCACTTTTTCGTTGCCAGGAATTATACTCGATGATACCCGGTACAAAATCTGGTAATACGCTCATGGTCACACGCTTAGACCCTTATCTCTGAGTTTGCAGTCATTTGACTTCGCCGTTATTTCGGAATACGGCGAGACGGATACACGATCCTCCGCTAGCGACGATCGACCATTTTCCAACGTCCGACCACCAGCGCAACCAGGGCCAATTCGCTCGCCAATGAGGCATTTCTTCAGAACTTCCGTTTTGCGAGGCTCATTTTGCTCGTAAATGTCCACCGAGGTGCATCGGGCACATGTCGTGCATTATTGGGTCACGGGCCGCCACTGAGGCTAGGACGCCAGAAAAATGATGGTGATGATGACAAGTCAGAACCCACGGACCGACCAGACCATCAAATGGATTTCCTCATCTTGCTGCCCGCCCGGTCGAGAGGCAGGTTTTTTCGCTCAGATGGACGCGGGCTCCTGGACGCCTCAGACCACAGGCCAAGGCCGGGTCGAACGATCGTCCAACAGATTGGCTTTCCGGACCGGCGAGTGGTCGATGACGGTGTGGATACATCGGGACCAGATTCAACACCTCTGGGTTCATAAGGAGGCGTAGATCTTCCACCAGACAGGCACGGGCAAATCCGTCCAGCAAAGACAAACAAACAAACACCAGCAAGTCATCACGAAAAGCCATTTCCAACAAAAGCATCCAAACCACACCCCTCAAGGGCTTTGATTTCTAAACCACCCACCACCCACCACCCACCACCTACCACCACCACCACCCACAAACCATGGCCTCCAACGGGATCGCAAAGGCCGAAAACCTCTACCACGTCCTCTTCACCGTGACGCACATCCACAAGGACGTCAACGGCGTAGTGGAGCAGGTGCGCGTGTGCGGGACGTACACGACGCTCGCGGCGGCCAAGGGCGCCGCGTACCGGACGCTCTTTGAAGCGGGCTACGAGAAAGAATGGTTCACCGAGTTCGACACCAAGCAAGAAGAGTTCCAGGCGCACGGGATCAAGAGGAGGACGGGGCTGTGCCTGCTGGCCAAGGCCTCGGACGGCACCGTGTTCCGCGTCAGCGTGGCGACGACGCCCAACGATCTGGGAGTCGAGGGTTCCGACGAGGACCACAAGGTCCACGCAAAGTTGTATCACGCCGTGCAGACGAGCGTGCTGTACAGTGAGGACGACAGCGGCGAGGCCCGGGAGACCAACGTCGAGGGCTCTTTTACCTCGTACGAAGCGGCCAGGAAATTCGCGGAGCAGATCCTCCTCGCGCCCGAGGACGGCGTGACCAAGGATTCGTTCGAGCAGTATGACGAGGCCGGGCCCGACGACAAGGACTGCGGCTACGGCGAGAATGTCGTCGTCCATGCCGTGGGCAAGAACGGCGAGAACATTTTGGTCAGTGTCTTGGAGGGGCAGGAGATGGAGGCCGTGAGATTGGCCGAGGCCGCCACCAGGATTCGCTCCTTCAACTAGATGCGATTCCGCCTTTTTTGGGGGGGCTAAAGAGACAGACACCTTTACTCGACAGATAACTTAGTATACATACACACACACACACACCACAAACACACAGAGACAAAAAGGATTCGGAATCCAGGGCATCGGTCGGGTCGGACGGCGTCGTTCCCGCTGCTGTCCTAGACTCTAGACAGACACACACTCAACTAGTTCGAGGAGCGACGTATCTTTTAGAGCCGGACTTGGACCAGTACGTGTACGAGTAAATGAATGAAAAAGACCTCCTCCTCCTCCTCCTCACTCACACCTTTGCTCCAAACTTTGAATGTCCCGCGTTGCAACCTCGCGCGCAAAAGAGAAGCGCCAGACTGAGACGAATTGGAGTGCAGAAAGACCCAAAACCCCCTCCCCTCTGCCCCCCAAGACCACAGGCCTGTGAAGATGACGTAGACGGCTCCAGACTCTGGTATGTACCCAGTAGCCGATATTATTATTACAGCCCCTCTCTCTCGCGCGACGATTGTGGAGCTACCACAGCTCCCCAGTACATAAATACTAGGTACATACCTACTGTACTGTAGGTAGCCTAGGGGATGGATCTCCCAGGTTATTTTAGAGGATGAATGCGTCCAGGTGCAGACTCGGGTCAGCTGCCTCAACTCCGACTTCGACTCCAGCCGGAGATTGGCTCTGTTCTGCAATCCATCCTCAACCGGGCAACCCGCAAGGCTGGGAAATCGGGGAGCGACGACCAATACGGCGGAGTACTTAGAGGAGTGGTTTTCCAGACCGGTGACTTCCGCTGGCGCTGGCGGGGCCGGTCTCACGTGCCCCGCCACGCTACTGATGCTACTGATGCTACTGTATGTCCATCTGCCATCTGACCTCTCACGTCTGTCTATCGTTCTGTCTATCGGTCTTGTCTCTCGTTTCGTCTCTCGTTTCGTCTCTCGTCTTCCGTCTTCCGTCTTCCGTCATTCGTCATTCGTCTCTCGTCCCTCGTCTCGTCTCACGTGCCCCGCTCCGTCCATCTGACCTCTCACATCTTATTATCTCTCATGCTGTTTCTCGTATGGTCTCTCGTCTGGTCTCTCGTCCTTCTCTCGCCTCTCCCCTTTCCCCTCTAGCCTTATACGCCCCGCTCCGTCCATCTGACCTCTGCATTCAGCCTCCCGCTTCTCAGTCATATCACACCACTCGCACTTGGTTATCGCGCCCAGAGCACCCGACTGCACCAGCTCGTTCTCTTCCGCGGATAGCCACTTTCTATCCATCTATCATCTCGACACGCACTCATCACATGCCCCGCACCCCGTGGCGCCGAGGCGGCCTCCAGCCAGTGCCCAGAGCCAGAGGCCAATGCGGTGTGGTCAAGGATGTGCAGTCACCTTGGCTCCTCGAGTGCTGATTGATGGCAATCACCTGTCGTTCGTCCCACCACCGATCGTCGTCACCCTCGCGTCTTTCTCACCGGATCAAAAATGTCTCCCATTGCAATTCTCTGCCATGTCCGTTCCTGTTTGATGTTTTTGTGTCCAAATCCACGTCCATGAAATCGATACGCAAGACACCCCTTGAACACAACTGGCGCCTTTGGACGCGTCATCCTCGTTGTTGTTTTTTGATCGCTCGCCCAAAGCGGACCGAGAGTTCCCAAGGTGAGGCTTCGTTTGCCGTAATCTGCCCCGCCACCAACGATAGACCGATCCTCGTCGTCAACCCAGCTGCAGGAGGGTGAACACCTAACCGACCAATCCCACTACATTCAGGAAGGGCGAAAGAGATAGAAAAAAACTATGTATATCCCAACGCAGCCTTTACCTCCTGTGGTCAGTCCGACGGCGACCATCCAGATCGATCCATCTCCCCATCAACCTCCCCAATTCAACCTTGCTCCAGCAACCCTATACGCCCTGGGCCCGAGATCAAAACCATCAAACACAAGTACAAGCGCAGGTGCAAGTGCAAGTGAAAGTGAAAGTACAAACGCAAGCACTGGCGGCAGCCCGGGCACCAGCACGAACGCGAGCGAATTCCGCGCCTCAGGCATCACCGTTGGCGTAACGATAACGTGCCTATTCGTCCTCGCTGTCTTTTTAGGGTGAGCATTCGCGCGTTCCATGAGCCTGCGATGTATAGTGGTCTGGTTTGCTGATTGGATCCTTCTGCCATATAAAGATGGTTCTTGTACAGGAAACTCAATTGCGGAGACGACAGTTCTGACACGGAATCATCGATCTCGGATTCAGCCTGGCGCGTGTCGGAGCCTGGATCGCCCAGCGGGTCCGAGACTGTCAGTTCCAAGCACCGCAAGCGACTGAAGAAATTGGAAGAAGTCGCGCCGATACAGTCGCTGCAGGACTGGCGGGCCGCAAAGCAGACCAAGCACGTCTCGACCTTCGCGACCATCGCCACCAAGTTGATATGATAAGTTCTAGTGCCCTTTGCCCACCCCCTCCCTTTTCCTTTTTTGGTAAAACACTCACCCTGGCCCTCGCCCCGACGGACCCCGGCCAGGCCAGCAAGCGTCAAAGCTAACATACAAGCACTGCCATCTGCCTAGATCTGATCGAAGACCAAGAGCAGATCCGCGAACTGCACTGCGGCCACGTCTACCATGCGACCTGCCTGAATCTGTGGGTGGAGCGAGGACATCACGACTGCCCGTTGTGCAAGTACGACATTCTCGGCCTCCGCAAGGGCCAGGCGGATCCCCTCCACGGCGAAGAAGATGAAACCGACACCGGGACTGGACATGACGTCGAAGCTAGCGACCGAGAGCTGCACCAACATGAACCGCAATCGCAATCGCATCCGCATCCGCGGCCGCAAGAAGGCCCTGAACCCGAATCCGAATTGACATCTCCTTCACACCACGCCGAGGTCGATTCCGAGCATGCTGAGGGTGGTCAGAGGGATGGGGAGCTGGTGGTGGTGATCCACCGCCCGGAATCCATCCACGCGGCACGACACGAGTGAGTAATGAGAAAGCATATGAAGCAAGACGAATGACCCACGACGCATTACGCATTACGCACGCCAAATCCCCCATCCGGGAGACCCGCCCCCATCCCATAATACACCTTTCCATCGACCAGGTGAAGCCCCCCCTCTCCGTGGATGCCTGGCAGCGTGTGTGCCACTGGGATTGCCAGCCCATATCCGCCCACTCCCTCCCGCGACAACGTTTGAGATTCCCCCCCTCGTCCCATCCCACCAAAAGGGGAATCAACCTCGACAGACCTAAGTCGAAAGCGCAGTCCTAGATCATCGATCCCACCCGGTCCGTCTTTCACCGAGGGTTCACCCCGAGTCGCGACATACCCAAAAATCTTCGGAGTACACAACCTGCTACGAATCCCGGACTTGTTTTTTGGGGGCCCTTCGCCCCAAGAACACCAGTGACGCGACTGGAGCAGGATTCTGCTTCTTGAATTCATCTTTGAAGCGATATGATACCCCGGGTAGAGAGATGGATGGATAGATGGATGGATGGATAGTTGGACGGACCGACAAAAGACGCCTCCTCGGTTGGGGCGCCCTTTTTATTGTTTTGGTTTTGTTACGAATTTAATGCCTGTACAGTGTACACTACACCAGGGAAGACGGAAATTTGAAAGACTAGTTGCCGTAATGATCCAAAGACCCTCAGCAACACGCTCACATAGTGTGCCGGATCACCATTGCTAGAAGAAGGACGTAGAAGAACCTGGCGGATGTCGGAGATCAACAGGTCGCACGCGCAGGCTAGGGTTGGTGGGAAGATTGATTTATACTTCCCCTTGGATTCCCTCCATCCTTATATCGGATCCCTCCTTATGTCGGATCCCTCCTTATATCGGACCAAGATCCAGGACTATGCTAGTTCTGTGATTATATGTCCGGCGTCAACGTGACGGCCATCCCATTCTGTTCTTTTGGAGAGGGGCCTATTTCATTAAATCACCTGCGAAGACTGGTTTCTTGCAGCGACAACCCCGGTCAGATCAAGCGGTCGGGGCCGTGACCTCATCGACCATGCGTCTGAACTCCCTCTGGCGCTCGCACTGCTCGAGGAAGACCTTGTACTTGACCTCGAGCAAGGGTTTGACGGCTTTGTTGTCGGTCGGGCGGACGACTTTGCCGGGCTTGCTCATGCGGTCCATGATGCTCCAGAGATCCTCGGTGAGGCCGTTGGGGTCGGCGCTGGCGGCTTTGGCGCCCAGCATGGCGGCGCCGTGGCAGACGGCGGCGTGGACGTAGCGCGGGATCAGCACGGGCATGTCGCAGGCGGTGGCGACCAGCGACATCAAGATATCGTTCTGGCACTGGCTCCCCGACATGAAGATGGAGCTGATCTTGTGGCCGGCGTCGTTCATGGTCGTGATGATCTGGTGGGTTTGCAGCGCAATGAACTCCATGGTCGCGTAGTAGTACAGCGCCAGCCCGTCCAGGGACTTGTCGCTCGACAGGCCCACTACGGACCCGGACATGGTCGGGTCGGCGATCGGGGAGCGGTTGCCGAACAGGTCGCCGTAGAAGAAAAAATGGCGTCCCAGGTAGCTGATGCTCGGCGCGTTGGTGTCTTGTTGTTTGTCCAGGAGGTGTTGGTTCAGGAAGTCGTAGATGTTGCTGTGCGACGACTGCGACATGGCGACCGCTTGGTTGTACGCCGGGTGCGTCTCGATCACGTGTTTCAGCAACTCGCCCGTCGCCGACTGTCCACCTTCGGCCATCCAGTAGTTCGGTATGATGCTGTCTCGGTACGGGCCCCAGACGCCGGGCACGAAGACCGGATCCTTGGACATGACGAGGTGGCATGTCGACGTCCCTGCCACGGCCGCGAGACGTGTGAACGCTTGCGACTGGTCGTTGGCCGCCGTCGACGTGTCCAGCTGGTCCGACGAGAGGTCGACTTTGGCCCCGACTGTCCCGATCCAGCCTGCGTAGGCATCGATCACCCCGGACCCGACGGCGATCCCGGCGGGAAGGCCCAAGTCGGCGGCAGCGCGCTCACAGAGGTAGCCTGCCAGTTCGCCGGCGGAGAGATATTCGCCGTTCTGCATGAGCACGTTAATACAGGTGTCTCGGTGGGGTCTCTCAAGGGAGTTGAAGACAAGATCGGAGAAAAGGATGCATAAGAAAAAGGCTCACCACCCCGTTGACACCGCCCATGCGTTTGAAATCATCTTCGGCGAGATCCTCGAGGCCGATATCCTTTAGGAAATCCTCCTGCCACCCTTTCACACTGCCGTCCACGCCCACGGGGACGTAGCCTTGCTTACAGACGACGGAGCAGAAACTTCGCTTCTCGTTGCCCGTGGCCAAATGCTCCAGCGCATCGGTGAGATCGTAAAACTTGCAGCGGTCGAATAGTTCCTTGGGCATGTTGTTCTTGAGCCACAGGACCTTGGGGATTTCCATCTCGATGGACATGGTGCCCCCCACGTAGCGCAGGAGGTTGTGCTTGGTGTCATTGATCTTTTTGGTCTCCTCGACCGGTCGGTGGTCCAGCCAGAGGACAACGTTATGGTCGTTGGAGTTATCGAAGGTCGGCCCGGTCACGGAGACGGGCTCGTCGGTATCATGTGTGAAGACGGCCAGGGAGCACGTTGCGTCGAAGCCAATGCCGCGGATCGAGTTCGGGTCGATGTTGTTCTGGGCGATGGCCCGGTGGACGGAGATGCAGATGCAACGCCAGATGTCGGTCGTGGATTGCTCCTGTTGGGAGAAATGGTTAGCGAGCATTCCCATCATGGGTCCCACCAGTACATGGGCGTGGAAGGAGAGAGAGAGGGAGAGGGCTGCCTGCGGCGGGGGAGGTTTACATAGTATCCGGTTTGTGGTTGCCAGAGGCCAATGTTCTCTGAGGAGAGGCCGACGATGTCGCCGACCTCGTTGATGATGCATGCTCGGGCACTGCCGGTTCCCACATCGATTCCAATGTAGTGGTTCTGTTGGATGTGGACTTCGTTCCTGGCATCGACCGAGTTTTGACGAACGGGGGTTCGTACGCCGCTGCCAGGGCCAGGGCGGAAGGGCATCGTGGCCATGTTGTAGAGAGGGGTGCGTGGAGGAAGGACGAGATAAATAGGTACTGTGTAGCAGTCCCAGACGACAAGATGACTGGGAGACAAGAGACAAGAGACAAGAGACAAGAATCAAGCAACAAGAAACAGGGGCGCAGGAGATTTCAGAAGGTGAAAAATGAAATCCCACATGAATTGAAAGCCTCCCCCAACACAACGAGGGGATTCCTTTTGCAGGCAGTTATGTCATCTGGTGGACGATGATCAGCGAAAAGGTGACGATGGGCCTCCAGTGGCCAGGGCGTGCCAGGGCATGCCAGGGGTATGCCGGTGCCCGGTAGAGCCTATTGTTATTGGATGATGGCGCTGATGGGCGGCGGAATTATGGAACGCGAAGAAGCTCCATGGAAGCCCACTGGCGGCCTAAGGAAGCCTTGGGGCAGCCTAGGGAGGCATAGAGGAGCCTAGGGAGGCCTAGGGGAACCTAAAGGGAGCTTGCATGAGGGGGTACACTGGTACCGAGTACCCAGTACAGATGCCAAAACAGAGGGGAGGGGAAGATGGAGGGGCTGCCCAAAGCATGTTACCCGATTACTGGAAAGCCGTGCCAGAGGGAGAGCAGCCTGCTTAACCTTCTTAACCAGAGTACTCCCTGTACTCCCTAAGAGTAGTCCCTAAGAGACAAACTTGGAGATGAATTTTTTGTTTTTCATTGAACTACTCGTCGCATCCGCCCACTCCTCATCAACTCTGCAACTCTGCAACTCTGCAACTCGGCAACTCGTAAAACCCAGACCGTCTAACAGATGTGCGCGGTCGCCACCGGACAAACATACAACCGCCAAACATACAACAACCCTCCGCCCTCCGGTCGTCAACACCCGTCTACCTACTCTAGACTCAGCGCCGTTTGCTGTACGGATGGCTCAAACTAATATATACATGGAAATGGCTTTGGCTTCAGGACTGCCTGAAGCCCGATGTCCCCCCCATCAAAAGCAATCAAGAAACGCCACCCGGTTCCCCATTTCCCCATTTCCGTGCCGTATTTGGTGCCATGGGAAAAGAACCCGGTCCATCTGTGGTATAGCCTCGTCGTCCCTGCATTTCCAAGCCTTGCGAAAGGTCCCACAATGTTCTATCCGTTCGTGACAAATGAATGCTCAAACAACTCCAGTCCGACCGTATATCATACACTTGACTCGTGGTCATGCCCCGCCTTGCAACTGCGCCAATTGAGCCAGCACCTGCGACACTTCCGCCGGAAGGCTCTTTCCACCCGTCACCGACACTGGGCTCTCTTCTTTGGCAGGAATCGACATCCCCTCAACCCCGCTTTCCATGGGGGAGGCATCAGGCGGGCTGTACTCAGGCTCGTCACTTTCGTCTTTCATTGGCGTGTCCTCGCCCCCTTGAGTAGATGCCTGTTGTGCAGGCTCTTCGCTCCGTCGAGCAATGATGCCAGATGACTCAGACGCACCCGGGGATGAGTGGACTTGGTCGCTGTCCTTGGCTTCGTCGCCATCGACACTACCTTGGCCCAGAGTTCTCTCCGCCGAGAGACTAGGGACAAGATTCCGCCGGCTCATGTAGTCTCCCAGACTCAGCTTCTTTCGCGCTGGACTGGGAGTCACCATTGAGTGGGGCATGGTCTGTGAACTGGCCGACGATACCGTTGGAAGGGGTGACTGCGCCTTGATAGATACGGCGGGGACTCCAGTGTCGCTGCTGGGGAATGTCGGCACCGGTGGCAAGCTAGATGACGGTGGCCGGGAAGCCGCTGGATACTTGAATGACTTCAGAGTGTGCGCGGCTTGTGATGGCAGAGGGTAGGGCGTCGACCCGGCATTGACGGGACTGCCGCTGCTTGCATCAGGCATAGCTGCTTCCACGCTAGTGCTTGCCTGGGCCTCGCTGTCTGGAGCGTCCCCGTCCTTCATCTCAACCTCTCCTCTACCCGAAGGCGGCTCTGGTGGATGCTCACTTGGATCGAGCGTGGGGGACGGTTGTGCCGAAGGCTGTCGTCCATTCTTGACACGATCTTCTTGGAGTTTTCGGAGCAGCCGTTGTGTAGGTGTGCAGAATTTCCTTCGCTTCGCTGGCGGCAAGGTCATTTCGCATTCTTCAGGATCCGTTTGAACCGAAGCGCTGACATAGGCAGGCCGGAGGATCTTGGGTTGGGATCTGTTCGTCGCATCCACGGATTTGCCACGGCTCAAGGGACCTTTCGGCGGGGGCGGCGACCCCAGAGAGGGGTTGGTAGATTTGGATTGCAGCCCAACAGGCGTTGTCGGATGGGAATTTGCATGTTGGCCTAGTTGTTTCGACGCATGCACATTGGGTGTGTTCAGGGTCGACCCGCCGCTGGTACGTTTCTTTTTCCGCTGTTGATTTGGTCCGTTGGGATCCTTCTTTTCTTGTTCTCTCTGCGCAAATGCTTTCTCTGCCATCTGGATCTTGCGCAGTTCTCGAGCCGTCAACCCACTTCCAAGGACCGGGTCCGCATCGAGAGCGGCGACGTTGACTGGGGTGATGTCTCGGCTTTGGGCGCCGCTGCGAGAGGATTCCGACGTGGATTGCCGGTCGAATTGATCGTCATCGTCAAGCACTTTCGGCTCGCTTCCTGCACGACTGTTGGTGGCATGTCCTGTACTGAAGGGCGAAATGGCATGTTTGATCTTACTCTTCTTCTTTCGTCCTCCCTTCTCCTTCGCAGCGCCATCCACCGGCTTGGGAGGAAACCTCCGATCGAAGCCAGCCAGCAGACAAGCGGAGCCGGCGTCGCAGGCACAGTCTCCGAAGTTGGCAAGAACGCGGCTGACCCAATCAAGTCGTCGACTCTGGGCTTCGGCATCATCGCGAGTGCCTTCGACCGAAAACATGCCCGAGTCCAGGAACCAGGTGGTGGTGAGTTCGGAGCCGGCCGGGATGTCTTTGCTTGCCACGAAACAATGACGAGTCTCATCGTCCGAGACAAACGTCTTCAGCGTTACGTTTGGTCGGCAGGACCGTCGCAGATATCGAAATTGCGTGCCGGATTTTCTGCTGTCAATATATATGTCCATATGCGGGTGGAAGAAAACGAAAGGATCGGGATGCCTCAATTCTTGCCATCGATTCGACGACGACTTCTGCTGACAGTATTCCTCGAGCATGCCAACTTGACCTCGGACTTCACCCACAATGTCGTCCTTTTTGACCGACGCCTCCACGCGCAGGAAGCGCCAAGTGGGACATCGGCCATCGTACTCCAGGTCGGTCTTTTGCATCGTCTCGACCGACACTTCGGGCCATGTGGTCTGGTTGAGCGGTTGGCTGGAGCGCACGAAAGGTGATTTGCTGTTGGGTTGCTGTCCCGGGGTGCTGACCATGAGGGAGGCGTCGGTTCGCCACAACGAGAGCTGGTTGGCAGCTTGAATGGTCTGTTCATTGTCCTTGGCATTTGTGTTTCCTTCGTCGCGTTCGTACAGTTCGAGGAACTCAGGGGTGTAGGTAGGGATGGTAGGGAAGCGAAACAGTTCTTGGGGTGATTTGGAAGGACTCGGGTACGACTGGGCGGTAGAGGCCGCTCGTTTTCTTGAGTCTCCGTTCATCGAAACAATGGAGCCGGATGTTCGGTGACTTGTCTTGGGTTTCTTCGCCGGCGGCGCATCTCTGATACTCGTCACAGACTCGTGGCGGTCATGTGAATGCCAGCCGTTGGTCAGTTCGCCGGTTGTGCTATTTTCCTTGTGCTTCTTTTTCTGGCCCTTGGAGCTGGGCCGTTTGACCTTCCGGTCACCGCCATCGAGAGCCTCTCGGTGCCTTCGTTGTCGTTCGGTTGCCTTCTTCGTGTCAAGGTCGCGAGGGGAACAGTCTGCGCAAAAGTGCTCTTCTGGCACCTTTTTGCCATGGTAGTAGCACTCGATGTGCTGCCAGGTGTCGCACTTGGGGCAGTAGACTGTGTTGCCATCATCATCGGCATATATACATATGCATTTGATGGTGTATTCCTCCTCATCTTGAAGATTGGTGTCTGAAAGGAAACCGTTGGGTACGGGAGAGGCCAGAGAGGGAGCGGCGGTGACCGGATAGTGATTCGGTATAGGATGCGTGGTGGTGAGGATGGAGGACTCTGTCATACTCTGACAGAGCACCTCCTCATCGGTCAAGTTCGAGGGTCAATCTGTCTAGTTCAGTCATACACTTGCTGGTCGCATGACGCGCATCTCTAGAGCAGAGCAGTCCCACGCGGTGCTGGGAGGCTCCAGAGGTGCCAGGAGGTGGCCTCGATGAGGATACGGTGAATGGCGTGTCGATTGGATGTTTGCGACAAGTTCGAGGTCGTTGTGGCCAGGGAGAAGGCTCAGCAGCTGGTGGCCACGAGGTCGATCCAGGGCGCTACCAAGCTGCAGGCGGAAAAAGGGTGTCGCAAACGTCAAATAGGATTGGGGATCGACGGTTGACGATGGCAGACACTTGTTCCGGCTTGTTTCTGGCCGGTCGACGCCTTCAAAGGGGGTGTTTTTCGAGTTGAAGATGTGGCTGTAAGAGCGTCGAAAGAGAGTGGAAAAGATCGACGGGGTACAGCTGGAAGGCGGCCCGGAAAAAAAGGCGGCAGAAAGATGGCAAAGGGTTTGAATAGGATCCGCCGGGTGGAAGAGATATGGTTGGAAGGGTTGTGGAATCGTTGAAGAGAAGGAGAGGAATGGATGGAACGGCGAGAGAAGATGGAGGGACCGCAGATGGGCAGAAAGAGACAAGAGAGGCCCAGAGGCAGAGAGAGTCACGACTTCCGCTCAAGTCAAGAGCCTAGTCAACTCACGGCTCACAACTACGGAGCAGACCAACAGACCAACAGCCCAAGACCGCCGAAGACTGGAGGGAGCAGGGCGCGCAGGCCAGAGACTAGGATGGACCGGGGCTAGGGCCTAACGGACAGGCAGGAAAACGAGAAACGAGGGTTTTGGCGGCGAGAGTACGGTGCCCCAGCAAGCCAGCGAGCCAGCGAGCGGCGTAGCAGCACAGGGAGACAGGCGGGCATGGCGCAGCGCAGAGCACCATGACCAAGACCCGGACGGAGGACGAGCGCTGCGCTGCCCTCGCGGTTCGTTGCAATGGGCGGGCGGGCTAGGCTGGGAAAGGCCTGGTACGGGAAGGTTTAGAGGTGGCCCATTTGAGGCAATGAGAGATGAAAGAGCAGAGAGGGAGAGCCACTTTGTTGGCCCACAGCCAGTCGACAGGCAGCAGAGTCGCACTAAAAATGCACCCAGGGCACCCAGGGTGCCAGTTCGCGACACTGACTGGCCTCGGGCAAACAAACATGGGCACCATGGGCTCCCACGGCTCCCACGGCTCCCACGGCGCCCCCCTTGGAAGAAAAAAGAGTTCAAGACTGGACAGTGGCCCGTGGGTCTCAGACTCCTGCCTGCCGCGGGCTAGTTGCAACCTACCCAATACTGGTCCTACCTACCAGCCCCGAGCCCCGAGGGGGCCTGCAAGCTTGGGCTTCTTTCACTTTTCACCCACCCATCGTCACGAGGACGGCGCCCAGGTGCAGGCTCCCACCGCTGCAATTCGCGTGCTGTCCCGGGCACACAAGCCACTAATTTGACCTGTGTCTCGCTGGCGCCTCCTCTCACAATTCCCTTTTCTGCTGCCCTTTTCCACTCTGTTCTCCTTCCTATCCTCTTCTCTGCATCCCATCGTTGTGTCTCACGACTCGGGCTCCTGGATTCCTCGGTGTTGGGTGTTGACGGTTGACGGTTGACGGCTGACGGCACTGTCGCGTGCCACTGCTATGCTCCATCCTCTCACTCAAGGAGACTGTCGCCCACCGCCCACCGCCCAGCGCGGCATCGAGCATTCTTCGAGCCCCAGCCGAGCCAGCGCTACGATCGTCCTCAGACCGTGTGCGATCCTATCTGCACTGCGCAGGATAAAATTAAGGTGCTGTCTCGCCGAGCGGGGTTCAGCTTCAGGTGATGCGACATTCGCTCTTTTATCTTGTGGCCAGCCCACTCCCTCGGACTCCTTTCGTCACCTGCATTTTGCTTGCGAGCTGCTTCTTGCTTTCTGCCCTTTCATTTGACACCATTATCTTCTGCAAGGATATTCTTGCCGCCAGTCATGCTCGGCCCTTGCTTCCTGCCTGTCCCGCTATGCATTCGTGGCATTCCACTCCGACTCTGACTTCTCGGCATCCTTCTCTTACACGCTACCCTCCTCTGCTGCCTCTCATGCTGACGTTTGCAGTTGTTTGTCCACCCCTTCACAATCACTCGACAGAACCGATTGCCATCACCGCCCCCTAATCCTTGGCCCAGTCACCCTTGGAGCCGCCCATTCCTTTGCTATCCTATCCTGCCTCCACGAGACGATGGGACCCTCTCTCATCCGTATCCTCCTTGCCTTCTTGCCTCGTCTCAAGGACGGGCCTTATCGTTGACGCTGTGACATGGTGACTCGTTGTCTTCAAAGAGCTCATAGGAACATCTCGCTACCCATACCTATCTTTAAGGACCCCTCGAATAATCCCATGCTCGTCGCGACTAGTCAAGATATGTTTCGAACAGAACGAAGGAGTCCTCACCGCATTGATCATAGTCTACTTGAATGACAATGAAAGGAACCCCAATACCTGGTCACCATTAAGATAAGTCAGTCTTGCTGCGCCTGCATCCTAGGGAGCCGCTTGCCACGAGGGCCGATCTTTGTGCCGCGCCAACAGTCCACGCACCCCTGAAAAGAGCGAGAGCATTCGTATAGAACCCATCAACTCTCCTCGAAATACATATGCCACCCATCTCATTGATATTTCCTCGAACTATTTCTTCAGAGCGTGGAAAGCAAGGACGAGTGTTCGCAAGTCAAATAAAGTCAAACACAAAGCCCATTGAGTTTGGGATCTGAACTATTCTCACTTTGCCAGACGAATAAGCCGACGGATGCGATTGAAGTTGAGGACCGTACTGGAAAATGCTGAATTGTCACGTCGAGTGTGCCATCTTGGGGTCTTGGAAGAACATCAGGAATCCCAAGTGCCTGCGGGAGGATAGCAAGAGATACCAAAGTTTACAGACTCCTAGATGCATCAGATGTTACATGTCCCAACTCTTTTCCATCAATTCCTTCCCGAGGCCCTTGTTTCCTCTCGTCGTAAGGCTACTCAACTGTGATGGACATAACTCGGAGATGATGGCGATATTGAGATGGTGGCGAAAGACGTGAAGAATCAGCTGTTCGAGACTTCGAGTGGAAGTAATCAGTAACAGATGGCGGGGTCAAGCGGCTAAGTAAGTTATACAGCAGTGTGAAACTCCACCCTGTACCTAAAACCGCGACAATCCGCCTCGCCGGGTAGCGGAGGAGGATAGGAATGAGATGGAGCACAGACGAGAGAGGCGAGACAAGAGCGCCGGGACATGAAACGTATTGGTACAAGAGATTCGATTTCGAGTCGAGTCGAGTCGACGTGATTCTCGGCGGTGGAAATCAGCAAAGCCAGACAAGGAATCGCGTCCTCGCGGGATGGGCGGGTGGCAGTTTGTGCAGCAAGTGCCATGGAGGAGCAGGATCAACATCAACCATGTTCCCGACACGGGCATGAGCAGTGAGTGTGTGTTCCTTCATGTTACAATTCCCAAACACATTCCCCTCACATGGATGTTTAGAATCCTCTCCCACTGGCCGCCATCCTCTCCAGACTCGGCACGGCGTTGAAGTTGCCTGCCGCCATTCCGCCATTGACACCGCCTGCTGCGACCGCATTCATGGCACCGGTGTGCATTGTGCGATTTCCCATGCTGGGTTGCTCCTCCAGATCCTCGTAGCGTAGCGTGTAGATCCGGCGCACCTTCTTCCACAGCTTGGTGTCCCACCAGATGTAGTAGCCTTGCTCGCTGACCTTGTCGTCGAGCAGGACCGGGCTGGGTGATGCGTCGTCTCGGGTGAGCCACTGTTTCTCCCTCATGTGGTAGCGCCATTTCCGAGCCACCAGTTCTTGAGCAACCAGCATCTGTGTGTAGTCTCGGGGCATGGTGTAGAAGATGAAGAAGAGCGTCTCGTCCATGAACCCGTTGATCCTGCTAGGTAGCGGGGCGATTTTCTTCACCGTGTAGCAGTCGGGAATGGTGTATTCCGAGTCCAGTGGCCGTAACGGTTGGGTGTTAGGCTCCGCCCAGGGGCCTGGATATGAGGGTAGTAAAGGTTCTTGAGAACTCATGTTGATGCCCAACGTGGATAGATCGACTCCTCGCATTAGAGTCCGCGCGGCCGCGCTGGCATTATCTTGTTCGGCGACATAGCCTTTCATGCCAAACTTTTCCCTCTCACTCATGCCGGCAAATATCGACTCCAGTGATTGCTCAGGTCGTGCACCTTCTCGATCTCCAAAGGTATCCCTTGCTTGCATCCCAAGCGACATGGAGGGTGATTCTTGAGAGTAGTCTTTGCCTTGTGACCTTACCTCCTGACCTAGAAATCTATCTTGGCCTATTGCCACATTCATACTCTGTGATATCGGTGATCGAGCTGCGAAATAGCTGTTAGCAGAGGGCCACCGTCGAGGATGAAACGAGTCGTACATATCTGTGTCTGACCCGAGGGTGAAGTCACCCTGCTTGGATCATTAGATACGTTCTCGGCCTGCTGATTAGGCTGCCGTTGGATAAGTCCCGGAGGCCCACTTGGTATTTGACTGGCACGTCTCACCGGCTGTGAGCTTTGCTCTGAAGAAAACTCCATCGGAGCATTCCTCGAGTACGTGTCTGTAGGGTAGAATCCATCTCGACCAGCAGTCGACTGTTGCAGCTGTTGGCGGGAGGATATGTGAGAGCGTGAAGATTGTAGTTGCTGTCTCTGAGCTTGCTCTGCTTGAGGGGGACCTGTTTGCCAGGCGCTTGACCCGACGTGGTGACTTTGCGATTGGAGACCATTGTTGTTCAAACTCGGAAAGCTATAGCCACAACATCAGCCGGGGCGGTCTCGCTATCGCCATATCGCAGAATTGACTTACGAGGAGGCCGATAGGTCAAGTTGAGCATTTGTCCGGTTGTTCATAGCCTGTGCCCAATTTTCGGGGGCGACGGCCTCTCGTGATTGTTGCACTGGATTCGGCGCGGCTGGAAGGCCAGGTTGTGACCAAGTCCCTGGCGGCTAATTAGCTCGTGAACAAAGAGGAGAGATGGACTGGAGAGCCCACCAGGCTTGTTTGCAATCATTCTACCGTTGTTGGTGGTCCGTGTTTGTGTGCTCTGCTGGCTGATATTGTTCATAGCTGAAATGGGACGTCCTTGTCCTATAGATCGGGGTAGTCAGCCTTTAGTTCCAGATCGCGATAAATGAACGCTTGAATGACTCTAGCTAGCTACAAGAGGCGAGTGATGCATCGTAGAGATTCACGACTGTAAGTTGTGAATTGGGTTCTCTGGTAGTGAAGGACTCCGAAACCCATAAAAAGAATTTGCCGGGTTCTGCGTTTATTTATATCGCCAGAAAGAGGGTTATGTCGGCGAGTAGTATGGTGATAAGGCAACCGGTGGCGGAGAGCATCTGATGGAGCTTTGTGTACAAGTGGGAGTGTGTACAGCCTCAGTCGAGCAGCTGGTTGACTGGGTTGTCATGGTCAGACTGGTTTTCTGGCGGCATCCGCGTCCAATCGTGAAAATGGGAGACGGGAAAGCCAGAGGTGCGCCAGACTCTACTTGATAGAACAAGACGCTGCCGTATCAAAGGCTCCTGGGAACCATCTTTGAGAGTACAACCTCGTTGCGAAAGTAGCGTCGCAAGCTGCGCAAGGTGTGTTTCCCAAGTCGTTGTTGCCGATCCCGTCTCGGTAGCCAAGGCGAGATGACTTTCTTCTTCATTGGATTCCGGCCGAATTGAGGTATATTCCCAATTGGTGCTCATGGAGGAGAGTTGGCTGGCGCATCCTCGGCCGGAGGAGCCTCTCGTCTGTTCGTCCTCCAGCTCCAGCTCTTGAGATATTTGTCCTCCTCTTGATCAAATAAGGCCTAGGTCACTCCTAACTCCAATGCTTCGATGGCGGTACTTGTTTTCGAGCTTGCAATTCGCATTGTTGTTGATGGGACAGGTGCTCAACGCTTCGAGGAAGAAAACAAACCTACCTGGTCGATTCATGTCGTTTCCCCAGCTTCGTAGACAAGATTTCCTACGCAAGTACAATGCGCTTGTACAGGCGAGAGGGCCGAAAAGGTGTGGTATGGTCGTGGTCAACAATGAAGGCGGTGAGTGCCAGTGTGGTAACTGATAACTGCGACGGCGTCAAGCCTCAGGACGTGATGAAGCCGCAGTCCGAAAAGGTCGGCTTGGCAATGGTGTTCGGTTCAGGTTAGCCGCTGGCAGCCTGCATCACGCCTAAGTACTAGACAGTCTTAAGTACATCAATAGCATCGGCCAACCCCTGCCGCTCAACTTTAGGCGCTGTTCGGCGTGGGGTTCCCCGTGAAGCAGTGCCTAAATTGGTTGAATATGACGCGATTTTAGGTCTGGGTTCACAGGTACGGAGATCATTCACAGCTTCCCTATGCCTACGGAGTACTCCATCCCTACGCTCTAGACTCTTGACTCTAGTTAACCATCGCAAAAGTACAATGCATTCGCTTAGTCCATGCTCCTTTGCATGCAGTGCATTCTGACAGAGGCTGGCCATGGTGACATCTTTCCTTTCCACCACCGAGGAATCAAGATGGCCACTCTAAATGTTTGCCCTCTTGCGTCTTGCGGTGTTTCCTAGTAGTGAAAAGCTCGCAGCAGGAGACCAGCCCAAACCCAATCCTCAAACCTATCTTTCGTCCCGGCGTGCGGAAGTTGACAGAGGACTTGACGGAGGGCTGCTGCGCTCTCATACATACCAGTACATACCAGTAAGTTGACGACCATTCCTACCACGCTTTCTTCGAAATTCTTCTTGTTCGCTCCACACCACCGGCTGGTCCTCACTGGCGGTGATCAAATTTGTCAGCAC
This sequence comes from Exophiala calicioides, assembly GCA_001599795.1. Lineage (NCBI taxonomy): Eukaryota > Fungi > Ascomycota > Eurotiomycetes > Chaetothyriales > Herpotrichiellaceae > Exophiala > Exophiala calicioides. The sequence continues at coordinate 1,208,598 of BCHZ01000003.1, forward strand.
AATCTCTTCCAAGCCATACGGAAAATACCTCTTTTCTCTGCCCTCAGCATGGCCTGAGCTGTTACCCAGCTCTTCGAATTTAGCATGAAAGCTGGTCAGTAACGCCCGAGAGCTGTACGACTCCGTCTTAGGAGCCCCATCTAAGCACGATGAGCTGGAAAAGGACGCCGGTACATTGAGCATACTGGTGCAAGGTCAGCACTCTCCCCCGGATTTGACAGGCACTTTATTGTGCTCTAGGCAGTAAACTGCCCGGATAGCTTCTCAAATTTTCAAATCGAGAAGCTAGCGAGGAGAATGACTAGCTTGAGTAACTAATTCCAGGACATAAGGTTTATGTTGCAGTAAGTCCTTCATCTGACTTCAACCCATACAGCCCACCGCCCACCGCCCTCCGCTACTTCACTATATTTGAAGCCATCATCGGTTCCTGAGCAGCAAACGATGCCTTCTCGGCAGTTGGAGGAGAGCGAGAGAGTTTCATTCCAACCTAAATCTCAGCGCGAGGAGATGAGGGCGGCTCTCAGCTCTATTGTTTCGGGCCATTCTAGCGCATTCCACTTTGACACGCTCCTCCCAAAGCTACCCAGTTTGCTGGAGAGAAGTCTGATGGCCACAAGCTGCGCTGCAGATTTGTCGAGTCTCTATTTACTGGAAATAAAAGTGAGATATTGCCAGATCAAGGAAGCACAGAACACCTCCGGATGAATCTTCCAATCTTCCAGTATAGATCTATCATCTTACGGAATCAGCTGAGAAACTTCACCCCGTGACGGTTGCAATATCAAGAGCTGAGGTGACGATCCTTCCTTGACAAGTGGAAAACCAGGGCTCTGAGAAGTCAGCCCTCTTGAAGGTCACACAAATCAATGACGGGAAGTGCCATCCAATTCCAGGGGGCAACTAACATTATATGCTACTCAACGCGCGAAGACGAACTCGAACCAGGGCTCAGCCTTGCCCAGTAACAATACCCCCTGTTCGGAACAGCCGGAAGGTAGATTTGATCCGCTTATCAGCGTAACCTCGGTTAACACTAGATCCAATTGAGAATCGTATCAAAGCGAGTGACTAGTTACAACCATGTTGAGTGACAACTCAGGAACACTCTCTCATCACAGGCCCATCAAACTGATCTATCGATCTCTCGATCTCTCATCCTCCCCCCTGTTAGTTCTTGTCGTGGCCTCCTCCATGCCTTAACCGAGTCCCCTTCTCCATCTCCGTCTCAATCTCAATCTTCATCTTCAACTGAGAGATCCCGATCCTGGTCTAGTCTCACACGAAACGGACGACATCTTCCCATTCCAATCGGCGCTGAATATCATCGACGTACCTCAGAATCCCTTGAACCCCTTGGTCTCTAGCCCCTGGTCCCTCAGCAACCAAGAATACAGGCTAAATCGTGACGATGGTGAACCTAACCACCATCCCCGCCGAGCTGCGCATCCGGATCTTCACGTTCCTATTCTCAGATCTAACGCTCACTCCGGCAGCGCAATCTAGGAGTGGGAAGCAATCATCATCATCATCATCATCATCATCATTGGCAAGACCAGTACTCACCATCCCATCCACCACCACCACGATCGCCACCACGACCAACCCCACCTCTTCCTCCTCGACCCAAACCGCAGCACGCCAAGTTGCGAACCTCTCAATCCTAACGGTGAGCAAGAAACTGTACGCCGAGTCGCACGCGGCACTGCTCCGGCACGCGACGTTCCAGATCCGCCAGCCGGCCGAAAACTCCATTTTCACGCGGCCCGTGGCGCTCACGATCGAGGACCTGAACCGCATCCGGCACCTGTCTGTGTCGTGGGGGCTGTTGCCCGAGTATTCGCCGACGTTGTTACGGCTGGTCTTCCACTCGCTGACCACGTTTGTCGTCAACGACATTGTCGTTCCTTTCCAGCATGCCGATATGCTCGGCATCGAGACCCGGACCGGGACGGGGCCCCTGGCTGGTGTTGGTGAGCGGGGTTTCGACTACAAGCGCATCGACGACTCCCCCGGGTTGGTTTTGTTTCGGAGTTTGATTGCTTCAATGAACGAGACCAATGCCGACACTATCATGGCCCATTTCAGTGCGTGCCACGATCGGTACATGCTGAAGCTGCATTTCCGCATCCGCTGTCGGCTCGTTGATCAGTCCCTGGTTCCAGGCCTGTTTCCCATGGCCAATACACTGCATGAGCACCAGGAGCGCGAGGTCACATACAGTTTCAACGATAGGCATGGCACGCAGTCATGAAACTCATGTCTATTTGATGGTATCAAGAACAATTGAGATGAACTGTGGTCGTCCTCCAATTCCAAATGGACTCCATCGTCTATTCAATAATCAATCAGCATGGCCTAGAATAAGCCCTGTCACACCGGCACCGGCACCGGCACCGGCACCTCAACTAATCAATCTAGTGCATCTCAACGTCATTCAATGTACCATTTCCCGGCTGCCCGTGTCCGTTTGCCACCAGTCCATTATTTTGGAGAGCATGGTGTGCTTGGTGTGCTTGGTGTGTTTGGTTTCCCTGGTGTGCCTGGTATGCTGCGTGTGCCCCAACTCCAGCCACTTGGAACGCCATGTTCGGGGCAGCATGATTGACCATGTGCTGGGCAGGATGGTTCATGATCTGGGAAGGATGATTGGCCATGTGCTGGGGTTGATGATTTGACATATTCTGGGTCTGGTGTTGCGACGCGTTTGGTGCGACCGCATTCGCTAGGTCCTGGACAATAGTATTGACGACATTCTGGGCAGTTGAAATGTTCATTCCGAGGTTTCCTGGAGTGATGCTCCGTAGCCTGTTTTCCCATGCCAAAAGAGCATCTCTCCATGCTTGGTTACGTGCGGCCTCCTCCTGGAGTCGATCAGAACGGGCCCTCAAAGTCCCTTCTTGTACCATGAGACCTTCTCGTCGAGCATCCATAGCCCAAACTTCTTGATTGAGTTGATTTTGTCGTAACTGGAAATAGCCGTCCTGGTTCTCGACAATAAACCTCCGAGCTTCGATGGCCTGTTCCTGCCTCTCTACGTCGTCTTCTCGGCGTACCACGGCTCGCTCCCTCTCTCTCAGTTCTCGGTCACGTTGTTTATAGACGCCCCACTGCACCATTACCATATGGTCAGAAGCATACCCGTCGTCTTCGCTTTCGGAGCTGAGGTAGGCAGTAGGAATAGGAGGATTTTGGCCTGTTTGTGGACCAGCCGCACCAGCTATTTGGTTGTGGCCATTGTTGGCATTGAATTCAGTGGTCCCATCATGACCGTGTTGGACGCCGTTGCCTCCCTCCCCGTCATCAGAATTGGAAAGACTGGCGTCATCCAGGCGACCGAACTGTGGTGGATTGTATGCAATAGGCTGGTTGTTGGGAATCACCGGAGGTGGGTTTGGGTGTTGATGCACTGGTGGAGCACTCTAGTTTCCATTTGCTTGGGGAGCAGTGTGATTTCCATGCATTGGCGACGGAGGAGGGGAAGACCGGGGGTAAGCATTCGTCTCGCTTGCTGGTAGAGACTGAGCTGGTGCTGGAAGTTGGTTGCTTCCATTGCCATGGGCCAAAGGAGGATACGTGATGGCTTGCACTGGTTGATCACTCGGACCGAGGCCAGGATTGGGGTTGGAAGGTAGAGGTGGAAGCATTTGGCCTTCAAGGATGCCATGGGAAGGCAACGGAAGACGATCCGGGGTTGTGGGCTGGCGTTGTGGAAGGAGTGCAGGCGTGTCAAGGCCGGTTTCTGCGTTGGTTGCAGCACGGTCCTGGTGGGCATCCATGATTGAGTGTGAAAGTATGGAGTGTTGGGAATGTGATTATGAAAAGATGGAACAAATGAGATCAAAGCAGGTAAGCCAGCAGCAAGTGAAATAAGAACTGAATCGTGGGTATGGGATGTTGGGAGAAGAAAGATGGTTGAGAAGAGAGGCAGAAGAGGGAACATGTTTGACGAAAGGAATGTGGGAGGCGCCTTCCTTCGTAAAGTTGCAGGCTTGGGGGAAAGAGAGAATCACGTCACGTCACCGGCTTTCAAAGGAGGGAGGGAGGAAGGCAGGAAGGAAGGAAGGAAGGAAGCAGAGAAGGAAAGAAGGAGATTGTGTGTCCGAGTGTATGCTGAGCCCGACCGACTATCAGACACAATTACCTGTAGAGTCGTTGACCATGTTATGCCTGGTTTCTATCTTTCTATCTTTCTTTGTCGTTGAATTAATCATCTGGTCGGCTCGTGTCAGTTACAGCCGGGGATGGCAATGCAGGCCGTTGATTGGCTGGAAGAGCGGAGATTTGTCGTGAGTGGCGGGATCGCCACTTTCTCCTCTCCCTCTTCCACTCACACCCCAGCAGACTGACTTCCCTCAATATCATCCGACCCTCGACCCGCGACCCGCGAGCTTCTCAATCCTCTCTCTCTCTCCTCATCCTTTATCTCTCATGCCGCCACTCACCCACCTCCCCCACCAATAGCCAATAGCCAATGATGACAGACCCCGTTGAGCAGCAACACCCGAAACTCCAGCTCCAACCACCTTCACGTGCTCTCCCACAACCACTGGCCCAATCCAGTCCCTCGTTCAACCCTATAGCCCGTCAACCGTCGTGGAGTGGTTCCCTTGATGGCTCTCATAGCAATCTTTCTCCACTGCACAGCCGGAAGAGATCGGCCGACCATCTCTCCACCGAACCCCATGTAGCGAGAAAAGGCCGAGCATGTCTCGCTTGTCGCAAGCTGAAGGTCAAATGCGACAGTCTCGAACGGGGAGATTCTGGATGTTCCAGATGTCAAAGGTTAGGGCTGGACTGTATCACCTCGAAGCGCATGAAGGTGAGCTTAGACGACGATGGCGAGAACCCCCACCCTTCCCTCGTCCGCCTGGACAGAGCTGTGGAGGACATCCTCTCCCGTCTCAAAATGCCGGCGTTGGACTCTTACTCGCAAGATCAACCGCCCTACACCCTCCATCCAGCCAACCAGATCGAATCCAACCCTCACACCAGCCGCGAGAACTCTCGAGAACCCAACCCAGAGGACCAGAACGAAATGGCCCCTGCTCCCATGGGAAGTCTCTACGAAGTCACGCAACTTAACACCCTGAGAAGCCGCCTGAAGTACGGCGATCCTGCCCGCCGCAATTCCCGGAAGAACATGGAAATTGACCTGATCTCCCAAGGTGTCGTGACTATCGAAGAAGCCGACGAGATGTTTGCCTTGTTCAAAACTTCCTTGTCGCGCTATCTCTTCGATGCAACCATCCACGAATCTCGGACTTTAATATCCGTCCGCGAATCCTCGACCTTGTTCTTCACAGCCATTATCGCAGTAGCATCCCTCCACATCCCTGGCAAAGAGGAAATTCACGCCACCGCACACAAGCAACTCCTCGACTTGATTGCTACCTCGTTCTTCGACCGCTTCCACACCCTCGAGGACATTCGTGCATTATGCATAGCCGCATTTTGGCTGCCGGATCTTAGTTGGAAACTGTCAGGCCACTGTGTCCGCATGGCGACCGAGTTGAATCTGCATCAGGCATTCTACAAAGCCCTTTATAGTCATAAACAGTCAGTTGCTGATCGCGAGCATGCGTTTGAGAGGGCAAGACTGTGGTATCTGTTATATGTGCTTGACCACCATTTCAGCATCGCCTACGGTCGCCCGCCTGTCACAGCCGAGTTGCAGGCCATCAAGGAGTATGATGTTTTTCTCAATGCCCCAGAATGCACACCCAGCGACAGACGAGTCTTGTCCCAGGTGACCCTTTTCATCATCCTGAGTAAAGCATACAACCACTTCGGCTTGGAAGCCGAGCGCCTAATGGACGGCGACGACGTGACGTTGCTGACCCACCAGCGCTTCATCGAGGACTTGGATCGATGGCGATATCAGTTTCGACACGCACTGAATCGCGATGTCCACGTGGGTGATTATCCCGCCCTTGGTAAGTCTCATGACCCGAGCCGACCTAGGCTTGTTTCTGTCTAACATGTTTTTCCTTGTTAGGAGTTGAACTTCATTATCATTTCGCATCGATGATGCTCAACTCGCTCGCCCTCCGTGGCCGATCGCTCTTCACCATCTCACACACCTCAACTCTCCCCACATCCCTCCGTCCCCTAGCTTCCCACGCAATCAACTCGGCACATCAAATACTGATTATCGTCCTTGAAGAGCCATCCATCCGCGACAGCATGGTAGGTGTACCCATGTACTTACACACCGTCATCGCATTCGCTGTCGTGTTCCTGATAAAAATGTCGAGTCGCTGGATGGGCATTGGCGTAACGATCGATCCCGAGACCAAGACGAAGCCACTGGTTGAGGGCGTGATCAGTTTGTTCCGTAGCTGTCGCGCGGGAAAAGGCCATGTGATTTACGCCATGGCCGATGGGTTTGAGAGGCTGTTGAGACGGAACATGGTGAACGGCAGTAACGGGACAGGAAAGGGGGCTGGTAACCTTGGGCAAACTGGCGTCGTCGACGTCGACACAAGTCAGAATCCTCGAGGAAACACGAACGGAATACCCTTTGTCCACTCCTACGATAAAGCTCAACCTCAGCCTCAACCTCACTCTCTCACACAACAAGCCGAAGCATACCCCACACACCTCCTCCCTCAGCACTCCCCAACCCCCTTCCCACCTGGCCAGCACCCACAACAACCAACACCACATGCCCAATCTCAACATGCCAGCGGGCCTCCCCCCGGCTCACAAGGAGCGGCAGGGTTCGACCCATACGCGCTGTCTCCGCTTAAAAGCAGCACCGGCACATTTGGCGGCTGGCAGACAGAAGATGACATGCTTTGGAGCATGGGCATGGGCTACGACTTACTCGCCACGGCACCGGATGTCAATGCCCATGGCTTGAGTGGGTTCATGGGCTGGCCTGGGTCTGGTGATGGAGGGACACCGAGTGCGGGCGGCTATGGTGCCATGTAATGCTACTTTGACGATCTATGGATTTGTTGGACATTAGCTAAAACATGGTGGCCGCTCACTTTGGAATTTAAGCATGAACCGTCTACGAAAAGCATGATTATGATGACGGCTTGCTAATGATCGAGTGGACCGCACCAACATTGTTGGCATGAATTAATATCACTGCCAAAAAGAGTGTTTGCTCCAAGAAGCATCAACTCGACTCGAGAGTGATGAAATACATCAGTTTGGCTGTCACGCCTATGTGCTCTTCACCGGGATCTTCTGCTCTGTCCTGTTCTCTGACCTTAGGTGAAGTTCGTTCCAACTACTTCATTTCCCTCTCCTCTTCCTCACCTCCTCCCTTCAGTCACAGCAGGTGGGGAATTGGTAGGACCTGGCAGTCCGTTCACGGGGACCTTTCTTCCGTTTCGACTATTTGCTCTTCTGAAGCCAGTGTGCCTTTTTGTCACAAGCCACTGCCGGAGGTGACTCTTCACCTACTTGACCTGTAGCTGAAGGCTGACGCAGAAGTGACGGGTGCTGGCAGAGTTTTGCACTCGGCCAAGTGGGTGGAGGGAATCTATCTCGGCGAGGCTGTAGAGAATGCGTGGCCTCCTCCGGTGATGATTTGGAGCTCTGGGTCTGTCCTGCGCCAGATCGAGAGTTTGGTATGAGGGTGGCTTGGTCCTTCTCCGGCTCGGTTCTTGAGTAAGTCCTCCGGGCGTGACTGATTATAATCTCTCGTCACACTAGTCGATCTCTAGCTCCTGGGTCCTTCTCTTTCATACTGGTAACTCCGCGTTCCTCCTGCCACCCGATATCTTCTCCAGTGCCATCTGGATATAGGGACCGACAACCGGGATGTTTCCAGCAAAGGATGCGATTGTGGCGAAGAAGTCTCCAAACAGGACGAAGATTCCATACAGTTCGACGAGAAAGCCGGTCAGAGGCCAGCGGAAAAGGATCATCAAGATTCCAGCGATGAAAGCAGCCGTCCCTTTGAGTTTCTGTCGCCTGGCGAAGAAGGCAAAAGTCTTTTGAAATCCAATGATAAGCGTGAGGCCGATGAGGAAGAGGATCTAGGTCGGGTCAGTCGAGGGCAGCGCATCGGGCTTGGGAGGACCAACATTGCCCATCGCTAGCCTATCCATGGGTCAGTAGGGGGGCTTCGAGAGGTGACTGGGGATCCAGTTCTTACATGGAGCGGTCGAAAAACATGAGCACACCACCAAATAGAAACAGGCCCCCTTTCACCGGTCAGTCCTCATTCCCATTGTTCAGGACAATTCGGTGCATAATTACCTCCCGAACAGAAGGCCACACCAATTTCTGATCACTGTTAGCACATGCGTGACACAGAACATCCTAGGAAAACGCTTGGAAAGCGTTATCATCGCAAGGGCACATACTCTGCATATCCGTGAGCCACATGCTAGGCATTTTGGTGCGCAACGGAGAAACAGCTGCTTGAGAGACGATTTGGGGGTGCGCAAAGGCTTGTGGGGGTAAGAAATTGGTGTCTGAGTTGGTGAGCGAACAGGTTGACTCGTTTTAAGGAAGAGCGGTGCTCACAAGCAGCGACAACAACTGAAGAAATAGTATCAGTACGGAGGACTCGGTGAACTGTCCTCAAGCTCGAACGAGGGCCAAAGAACGCAGGGGTGGCTGCGGATGCGGAAGGGGAAGGATGCGCGTCTCGTGTTTCCCGCGAACGCCTAAAACTTAAGTGCATCATCCCTAGGACTTACTGGGTAATACGTAGAGTGCCCACTGCAGAGCCCACTGCAGAGCCCACTGTGCCTCGCGCCTGCCTGCCCAACGGAGCGCGTAGTCCTCCGTACTTGCCGAGTTGCCCAAGTGGACGAATTGGCATTTCTTCACCAATGACGCAGCCTGACATGGTCCTTCTTCTCCCCTTCACTACCCAGTACACGCATCATCCTTCCCCATGTCAGTGACCTTCGTCAATAATGCCTGCGTATGCGTTTCTCACGACTGAATTGTTCATGCTGGAATAAATCATCCCCGGCTCTGCCTCTGCCTCGGGGCTCGCAGCAATGAGGAGAGCCAGCATGTCGTGGCTCTGGAAGGTAGGAAAGGAATCGACATAGCACCACCACTGGAACTGCTGCTAATCAATCCATACAGGGAGACGACACCTCTCCAGCCTTTTTCGAGAAAGCCCTCTCCAAGCTCTCCACCCAAATTACCTCTGCCAACCTTGCGCTGGACACCAGCCGAAGCCGCGGCCGTCGAGCGAAAGCCCTCTGGACTCTCTACACTACCCTGACATACCTTCTCTACACCCTGGTTATTGTTCTTGTTCTCGGACCTCAGAACTGGTCGATTCATCACTACTCGGGCCTTTTCGGTGCTCCTCTTGTTATTTACGCGGTCCGATGGCTCATTGCCGCCTTCTTCGACTGGAGGATAGACCGCCAGCAGTCCTACCTAGACAACCTACAGAAGCAACGAGAGAATAAGATTGCCGACCTAAAGAAAGCTACAAAATTCGACAGTACCCAAGAGTTATTGCACAAGTATGGCGGTGCCCCGCGGCCAAAAGCGCCGTCGAAACAGCCGCAAGGAGCAAAGAGAAGGGTAGATCCACCATCTGGACCGCAACAACAACAACAACAACAACAGCCCCAAAGAACCGGAATTGCTCCTCCACCAACGGCGAACATACCTGGCAGACCCCTTGCATCACCTCCTCCACCGAGACCGGATGTCGAGACTCGTCCTGTGTCTCGGGACCATGCCCAATCGCCCCTTGCACCACCCATCCTCGCACACAGTCCGACAGACATGACCCCAGATTCGCCCGGGTTTGCGCCCAATGCTTATGCAAGTATCCCACCACATCCAAGCTTAGTATACGAACAACCTCCCCATTGGTATGACCGCATATTGGACGTTCTTCTAGGCGACGATGAAACCGCGGCCAAAAATCGACTGGTTTTACTCTGCTCCAGCTGTCGTCTCGTCAACGGCCAGGCGCCTCCTGGTGTCAAGACGTTGGAAGAGTTCGGCCGATGGAGATGTAGTGGCTGTGGCGCTTGGAATGGCGTGGAGAGCGAGGGAGCAAAGCTCATCAAAGAAATGGCTCAAGGTTCACACTCAGACAATGGCGAGGGATGGGAGAAGGTTCCTCGAGCGACCGAAATTGATGAAGAGCCCGAGGATGAGTCTAAGGCGGAAGGACGGGCGGACAGTGGCAAGCAGGGCACGACAGCCCTAGAAGGACAAGACGATACCAGTCTGAACAAGCGAATTACTCGAAGCGGGGGAAAGAAACCCTCTGTGGATTCCTCGGAGTAACTCGAAACTGTCAGATATACTGAAACACAGCAGTAACGATTAGGGTCCAGGGATGAGAGATGGAGACCGGATCACTCAGCGCCTCATTCTCCCAGTTTTATATCACGTGCCAGGCTCTGCCAAGCCTTTTCAACCGCTTCAACCTTTTATTCAATCCCCAGGTACGGAGGAGTTTTCAGCAATGCATTCACACTCTACGTAAAGTCTACGGTGTCGACGGCTGTCTTACTGGTTGTACAATAATTGCCAGAATCATGTTCGCTGTCTCCTTTGCTCGTTCACCTAGTAGGTCGTGGATTTCGTGACACGCTGAAAAATCCCGAGTCCTCGAATCTCGTCTTTTTTCAACTCCATCCCGAAACCATCGAGCCCCCAAAGGATGTCCGCTTTCATTGTTCGTCCGTCAAATACAGACAAGGATGCCTTCCGAGTCAAGTTGACGGCTGTGTCCTTGCTTTCGCTGAAGCTCAAGTCCGGCGATGCTTGTGAAATCCGACTCCTCGATGATGACACTCACGGAAAGAAAAAGCTGGCCATAGCCTGGGAGGCATCAGGAGCAGGAATGAAGGATTCTGTGGTTCAAACGTCGAAACTTCTCCAGGAGGTTTACGGCTTCAGACTTGGAGACAAGGTCACAATCGCCAGATCGCTACGGCCGTTGCAGGATGCCGAAACCATTACTCTTCAGAGTCGTGGGAATGCAATTGACGCAGAAACTAGCAAGTTTTGGGAGAAATATGCCAAATTCGCCATACCGGGCGTAGACGAATGTCTGGTCTTATGCCAGAAGATATCGTTCAAATTAGGCCACGAGATTCACGATTTCGAAGTCAACGATGTTGGAGTTGACGATGCGATGGTTGCACGCGTCACCAAGAATACCAGCTTCCGAATCTCAGATCACAACAACTCAACTCCTGTTGCAGATATTGACTTCCGACCTACAAGGCTCGGTGGTGTACAACAGCAGATTCGTCAAATGCAGGACCTTGTTGCTCGACTGTGTCGCCCGATTGTCAAACAATATTTCGAGCTCTATCGTCCAATTCAAGGAGTATTGTTGTACGGCGCCAAAGGTACAGGAAAGACTGCCTTCATCGAGGCCCTGACCGACTCTGGATGGCCAACCATCATTCAGTGGCGACCTGGAACAAAGATGTCTGCATCAAGGGAACCTCGACTGATAGTTATACGGCCGAGGTATCTTGCTCGAATTTCAACCGGTGGCACTGGCGTGGTAGACGAGCTGGAGTATCTATTCGAACTCGTCAGAGGCAGTCCGACACTCGTGATAGGTGAAACCCAACATCCCAATGACATCGATCAAGCCCTGCGTACTGAAGGCAAATTCGCTGCCGAAATCGAACTTCCAATTCCGTCGGCACAGCAGAGGAAGGAGATCCTACTAGCTTTGCGTGGAAATGACATCGTCCCACCAGATGCCCTTCTTCAAGAGATGGCAGAAAGGACCCATGGTTATGTGCATGCGGACTTGTATACTCTGACCCGGAGGACACTTGAACTGGCGGCGGATAGACTGGAACCAACGAGTGCTCAAAAAGGAATGGGACCCAATGGTGGCGGGTTGAAGGACGAAGCTGAGATTGCTTTTTTGAACGTCACATCTTCACACCTCGACCATGCTCTTCAACAAATACGACCCTCGGCGTTGCAGGAGATCTTCCTCGAAACACCAAATGTTCATTGGTCGGACATCGGGGGCCAGCATGAGATCAAACGTCAATTACACAATGCGGTTGAACGTCCGTTGAAGTTTGCCGATCGAATGAAAAGGTTAGGATTGCAGCCAAAGAAGGGTGTGTTGCTCTACGGTCCACCAGGTTGCTCCAAGACGTTGCTAGTTCGAGCATTGGCAACCGAAGCAGGCCTGAATTTCCTAGCCGTCAAAGGGGCAGAATTGATCTCCATGTATGTTGGCGAGAGCGAGAGAGCAACCCGAGAAGTGTTCCGCAAAGCAAGAGCAGCAAGCCCCAGCATCATCTTCTTTGACGAGATCGACGCAATTGCGTCTCGCGGCCGCAGTGGCAGCGATTTGAACGTCCTGACAACCCTCCTCAACGAAATGGACGGGTTTGAGGAACTGCGAAATGTATTGGTGGTTGCAGCCACCAACAAGCCTCAGAACATAGACCCGGCGTTAATGCGACCGGGTAGGTTCGACAACGTGGTGTATATTGGCCCGCCAGATCTTGAAGCACGGACCGAAATCTTCCAAAACCGACTGGAGAAGTTTCAATATGGGCATAAGATAGGGCTGAAAGAAGATGTCCAGGAGTTTGCCAATTCCACAGAAGGATTCTCCGGGGCCGAAATTGTCGCCATCTGCCAAACGGCCGGGGAGTATGCGTTCGACGCGGATCGAGAGGTGATTTTGGCAGAGGATATGACCAAAGCAATCGAGATTACTCCCAAGAGCATTACGAAACAGATGTTATTTGAGTTTGAGACTTGGAACGCCGCCCGGATGCGCTGATGCATGAAACAACTCGCTGAAAAGACAGAAAGGTTTATACCCGCTGGAACCATAAACAAGAGCCGCTGAACGTCTATGGCAGTATATTGAAAACGATTCTTGCTGATCATACATTGGCATTCGGTCGGCCTTTGTTCTCGATGGCGAAATCCTGGACGGTCTTCCACACGAAACAACTCTGGTCGGGATTGACATGCTCATTACCATTCCCCAATCCACCTTGGTCTTTCGGCCGGTAATCAATCCTTCCGTCACCCATCAAGAAACGGATGGCAACAATGGCGCTTCGATCTTCGTACGCTCTACCGAGTGCCTTGGTCCTGTAGGGCTCGAGTTCGGCATCATGGAGCTCGATTTCCCCGGCACCGGCCTCTGTCATGGTCTGGGCGGTTTGGCGTACACTCGAATGAGTGGCGGCAATCCTTAGCTCCTCCGGAACTTTTCCTCCCGCGACCGCCTTTTCTGCCAGAATGCAAACAACCCGGGCAATATCACCGATGTCGGTGTAGCTCACACTCTGGTCAAGATTGCCGACGGTACGGTAGACATCCTTGGAAGTGTGAAATCCATACCATGGGCCAATGCCGTTGTGCAGAAACAGGCCGACGAAAAGCCGGCAGACCTGGATGTCTGACGCTTGGAGACTTCTCTTTGTGAGGTCGTAATGCTGTCTCTTGCCATCCCACTCGGGAACGTGGAAGTCATGAAGTGTATGGTCGACCCCGAATTCCGGCGGGAAATACAACTTCACAAAGGTCTTTGGGAGGGCCCTGCAAATCTTGTCCCGAACTTCAGATCCCGCGGTCGAGATTCTACCCTGGCTGTCAGCGGTTCTTTTATCGACTTCCCTAGTCGTACGGGGGCTCCACACGAATTGATGAAAAGAAACTCACGCATTCACAAGGACATCGACGCCCCAAAGTGCCCTCACAAGGTCCTTCTCGTCAGACGTAGCATCGACGACCCATATCTTTGCGCCTCGGCGTTCCCACTCCTCAGTCTTGGAGGTATGACGCCTTGTCAGCAATACAAGGTCTGCAATCTTGGACCTCAACTCTGGCGATAGGAAAGTCTCAGTGAGACGTGTTGCGAGATCACCGGTTGCACCAGCAATTGCAATGACGGGTTTTTGCGACGACAATGTATCCATGGTTCAATGATGTTCAGAAGACAGTCAGAAGACTATGCTCATCGGGTGGCCGTCTTCATCTACCAGACCTATTCCACATGTGTGGTGCAAATGAGTCCGCTGGTAGTGGTTGTCACAGGGCGCAATTTCCAGCCGGCTTCCTTCCGCTATGACTCGAGATTTAATCAGCAAGGAAGGATTTTCCCATGATTTAGTCAGTTCACGTTCATCGCTCACCACATTAAATACCGACGTCAGATAGGCACGTCATTTCTGCTGTGGTGGGAGAAGACGAGAAGAGAAGGCTTGCGAGGTTCAAGTTTGGACGCCAACTCGGATCACAACCCGACATTAGTCAGCTCTAGCCAATGAGTCCCGAAGTTATTATCGAGGAAACCTTCTTGGCCATCCTGGGCGCCCTCCTCATCAGGATGTGCCTATGAATACCATGCCCGCCCCAATCGGCCATGTTGCATTCGACGACCCCATTCTCGCCACCGATCTCGACGAAGCCATGTCGAAGATAAAGGGGATACCCTGGAGGAGTGGCCGCAAGAACCACGGGAATCTGTAATTGATCTGCCCAACGAAGTATCCATTCGAGAAGTCCGCTTGCGATGCCTTTACGAAGGTGGGATGGAGAAAGCGTGGCGAGTTCTCTGACTTCAATGCAGTGAAGCATGGAGAATTGAGAGTCGAGGGCGCTTTCGACGGCGTTGTTCCAGTATGCGTGCAACTCGCGGTGACTCAAGGCTGGCGGCTCGATTGGAATTTGGCCGGTTTCGGAGGAGGTCACGTCTCGATGTGGCTCTTCGCACGCGTTTCCAACCTTGGGCAACGGATGATACTTGAAAACGGCGTGTCCGACGATGCGACCGTCCTGCTGGCCATCACGACCGATCCCGTCGAGTCGTTCCAGATCCCGATCCCGCACGACAAGATGGTCGAACCTCGTCGGCTCTAAGCCCAGCCCATCCACGTCGAGATCCGCAATCCGAGGATATCTCGACTCTTCTTCCATATCAACTTGGAAGCAAGCCTCCAGCCATTTCCGAGCCTCGTCGGGAAGAACCTTGCTGTATCGCAATTCCCCCAGCGGCGTCATTGTCAAGGACGACTGGGCGATTGCAGCGATTTCCGGGACTGCTCCATCGACATCACTGACGGCCAGGCGGATTGGTGCTGTGAGCTGCATCATGCGCCGTGTTCAACCCCGGTAGCCGTCTCGGATTTCCCTGGGAGCATCAGACAGCTTTGCATCACCTCGTGCGATTCCAAGAACACCCAAAAAGAAAAGAAAGACCCCACCGCGTATCGGCGGAATATGATTGGCAGAGCTCAACTTTGAGGAGGACCCCATCGCCCCCCCTGGCCACACACCCCCTCGTCCGCCCATCGAACACCAAAGTGTGGGGAATCTCCGATCTTCCAACCTCGGTCCGTTTTGTGGTGTTTTTGCAAAGTGGAAGCGAGGCTCTCAGTAGTATTTCGGTATCCCTGTCGAGAGGGAGGAGTAGCTACTCGAATCAACCGAGGCGAACCCAGCTACATACCCCAGTAGCTAGTATCTATTTCACTTAGTAGCCACACGTGTCAGCCTCGACGACACAATTCCTCGGCTCCGCACCGGCTTCCGATGCGTGGATCAAAGCCCACTTCAAGCTGACAATGTAATATCATCTTCGGTTATCGAGAACATGCCTGTTGCTGACCATCTCTGGTGAAAATTCTTCGACCATTATCGTCATCAATCTACCTGTTGTCACTTGTTGTATATTCCCTATTCCTATTTCCATCTCGTATTTCCCTGAGGTGCCTGTCCAAACATGTCCATTAGCACACCCGTGACCCAACTGCTGGGGATCCAGCATCCCATCCTCCTTGCCGGGATGGGACAGACATCGGGCGCGCCTCTTGCGGCGGCAGTTTCCAATGCAGGTGTGTAGTCGTCCTGGCAGGGTTTGAATCCTTGAGCCCACCAGGTTGACAAATTCCACAGGCGGCCTCGGCGTCATCGGCGGAGTGGGCTATACACCGCAAATGCTCCGGGAGATGATCCAAGAGTTGAAGGTTAGTCGAGTCCTATCGGTCTTCCACCCCCGGACCCCGTGATGATGTAGGAAGATGAGCCTTGCCACAGGCCAGGTCCTAGCTGGCGAGAAATCCTTGGACCGTCACTAACGGCCAGCTTTGTCGCCTGATTTCTAGGCCAGTCTGAGGGATCCCAGTCTCCCATTCGGCGTCGACCTCTTGATCCCCCAAGTCGGCGGCAACGCGCGCAAGACCAATGTAAGTAGTACTCAACAAGGTCCCTCTAACCGGACCTACCTGGCCGGGCCCTTCCAATCCTCGGTCCCATTCTACACCGAGAAAGATGTCACAGTGAGACCGTGTATATACCAAACAAAACMCCCCCGAATACCAACYCCCCCCCCCCCCCCAGTGTCCCGTCCCAACACCACAACAAATCAAAGTCGATATGAAAGGTACTAACTAAACTTGCGGGACGTTGAATGCAGCTCGACTACACCAAAGGCACGCTCTCGGAGCTCATCACGATCATCATCGAAGAAGGAGCCAAACTATTCGTGTCGGCGGTCGGCGTGCCGCCCAAGGCCATCATCGACCGACTCCATGCGCACGGTATCCTCTACATGAACATGATCGGGCACCCGAAGCACGTGCACAAGGCGTGCCAGGCCGGCGCGGACATCATCTGCGCGCAGGGTGCCGAGGCTGGAGGACATACAGGCGAGACACCGACCAGGTCAGTCAGTCAATCAGTCAGTCAGTCAATCAGTCAGTCAGTCAATCAGTCAGTCAGTATCTTAACAGAGGTTGACGCCCCGAACTGGTTTTTTTTCTTCCCCTTTCCGGGCCACACACGCCTGCCTGCCTGCCTGCCTGCCTGCCTCCCTGCCGGCGGGATGTTTCCCCCTCCCCATGCTGACAGTGGTTGATCTACAAGCGTCCTGATTCCCGCGTGCGCCGACTTGGTCAAGAATTACCGATCCCCTTTGACGGGGAAACCGGTGCAACTCGTCGCCGCCGGCGGCATCTACGACGGCCGAGGCATCGCCGCCAGCCTGATGCTCGGCGCCGGCGCCGTGTGGGTGGGCACACGATTCGTCACGGCGCGAGAGTCCGGTGCGCCTGAGGTTGCGAAGAGAGCGTACGTATCTATCATGTCATGTCCCCCCTTTCTCCCTTCTCCCCGAGCCACATTCCTCCTTGCTTCCCTCTCCCATCCATCCATCTGCGTTCGAGTACATAACTCTCTCGGTGTTTATTACTTGGTCCATGTTTCGGTCTACCCCTTGGTGTCTGTGGTCGCGTGCTTTGTACGTTCAAAAGTTAACGCGCGTGTGGCGGCGGCGGGGTGAGAATAGTATCATATCTGCCGATTTCGACAGCACGGTCAAATCCACCATCTGGACCGGCCGTCCCTTACGCGCCCTGGCCACGCCATACGTGCGCAACTGGGAAACAAACCGGCAGGACGAGATCAAGAGCCTCCAGAGCCAGGGCATCATTCCCTACCATCACGAGATGGAGCGGTTGGAGAAGATTGGCGGTCTTACCGAGGAGATTGAGGATCAAGGTGCTGTCCGGTATGTCTTGGTTTTTCTTCCCCCCCTCTCCCCCTCCTCGCTTTCTGCACTTTTTTTTCGTGTCCTTTTGAGGACTTGACATGTGACCGCTGACGACGTTTGGCCTCTCAGACCCATGGGCGTCGTCTCCGGCCTCGTCAACACGCCCAACCAATCCGCTGCTGAAATCGTCGAGGAGATGATGGCCGGCGCTGTACGCGCGCTGGCCGACGCCGGTGGATACTTGAAGGTGTCGCAGGCGAAGCTGTAGTCGGGAGCAGGAGGTAGGGTACGAGAAGGAAGAAACCACAAGGCAAAAGGCGACAACGAGGTGACGAAGGAGGGTTCTTGAGCTTGAAAGAGGGAGAGGGAGGGTTGACCAAATTGCAGTATCCCGAGCCAGACTCTAGACTCCAGTACCAGGTTGAACCACAAAAGAGGGATTTCTCAACCTCATTTGGATGGATATACCGACCAAGGATCCGTCGGGTTGGAGCGTGTCTTGGACAAGTCTTTCTTTGCCTTTTTGGATGTCATCGACTTCGTCTTCATCACGGTTCAGTTTGGTCTGAATCCGAATCCTGCTCTATCCTTTCGCCACGCTCAGAGCTGTGCCAACCGTCCGTCCGTTTTCCATGTCGTCGACCAACTGAGTGACTACTCTGTTCTTTTCCATTCCGTTCCATTCCTTCCCTCCCGTACATCCATCTCGGTCAAGCCACTGCTGCTCCACCGGCTCATGTCTCTCATGTTCACAGTTCAACCCCTATCCAACCTTGCTAGCATCCAAAACATTCACATTACGTGCATGCTCTCAACATCAAGTATGGGCATGCTCTCAACATCAAGTATGGGCATGCTCTCAACATCAAGTATGGCTTGACTGCGATATGTGTCCCAACGGTAGTAAGGTGTGTTTGTCGTAGTAAGGTGTGTTTGTCGTAGTAAGGTGTGTTTGTCGTAGTAAGGTGTGTTTGTCGTAGTAAGGTGTGTTTGTCGTAGTAAGGTGTGTT